>CAUYQV010193452.1:0-21178 GCA_963574575.1 Galagoides demidoff | reverse complement strand
GAGCCTCAAGCTATCCCCCTGGGTAGAGTGCCATGGCATCACAGCTCATAGCAACCTCCAATTCCTGGGCTCAAGCGAGTCTCCTGCCTCCGCCTCCCAAGTAGCTGGGACCACAGGCGCCCGCCACAACGCCCGGCCATTTTTTAGTTGCAGCCATCATTGTTGTTTGGCTGGCCCGGGCTGGGGATTCGAACCCACCACCTTAGGTGTACGTGGCTGGCGCCTTAGCCGTTTGAGCCACAGGCGCCGAGCCAACACACACTTTTAATAGTAAACTGTAAACTTTTTTTCTCATTCCCCAGTTTGCCCCTAACATCCCTTTTCTGTTCCCAAGTCCTACTCAGGCTCCCTCACTGCAATTAGTTTTCACATGTGTCTATGGTGGGTCCTCAGTCTGTCCTTGCCTTTCATGACTGTGACCCTTCTGGGGTGACCTGGCCAGCACCCCACAGAGCATCCCTTAGTCAGGGTTGGCCTGCTGGCTACTGCCCATAACATGGAGGTTTTGCATTATTGGGACTTGCTGTCCCCAAGGAAGGGAGCTTGCATCCTTCCTAGTACATCTGCTAGCGGGTCCTCCATCTTGACACATCTCACCTTTGATGATGTCACTTTGACCTCTTCTCTACTGTGAAGTGACTGTTTTCTAGAGGGAAACTTTTTTTTTTTTGAGACATAGTCTTACTATGTCGCCCTCTGTAGGGTGCTGTAGCAACACAGCTCACAGCAACCTCAAACTCTTAGGCTTAAGTGATTCTCTTGCCTCAGCCTCTCAAGGAGCTGGAACTATGTTGAGGCACCTGCCACAACACCTGGCTATCTTTTGGTTGCAGTTGTCATTGTCGTTTAGCAGGCCCAGGCTGGGCTTGAACCCACCAGCCTCGGGGTATGTGGCTGGCGCCCTACCTATGGGTGCCGCCTAGAGGAATCTATTTAATATATAGGACCAGGTCCCACAGGCAAGCTGGGGTTCCTAAGAGAGAAAGGGGATCAACCAGAGCCCCAAGCTGGTTCAGGGGAAAGCAACTACCCCTTCAGGGGATAAGAACAAAATGAACACGTGTGGCACGGATGAGTGGTCACTATTACCATTGATGGGGGCCTTACGATGTACCATTCTCATGCCTGCCTTGAATAAATATTTGCTGAGCACCTCCCATGTGCCAGGCAGTTCTAGGTGTTGGTGAAATAGCTATCGATACCCTACTCCTGTTGAGAGCAGAAATGATCCTAAATCAGCTTTGGGGGCCAGGATGCTGCTGTGAACCTCCAGTTCAGTCCTTGAACCCCAAAGCTATCTTTGAAACTTGATTCAGTTATTTCCAGAAGTGATCCTGATTCTGCCCGCCCCCCCAAACAAACACACTTAACTAGGTAGCATTTATTACTCCCATTTTACAGATGATGAAACTGAGGCTCAGAAACATAAAGTAGCTCCCCCATGGTCATGCTGCTGGTTGGTCCAGTCAGTGTGTGAACCCTGTCTAGCTCTGGATGCTGATGTCTTTCTCCTACATGGGCTGTCCCCTGAGTGACCTTGGTTGGGGTGGTGCTTTCCCTTCACTAGATTTGCTCATGGGTGACAAGCAGGTAGGGCTGGATGGCTGCTGCCCTCAGCATGTGCATTCGTGTTAATTTCTGAGGAAGGAAAGAAAGAGCTGGGTGTGTCCTTTTGTCTGGTACTGGATGCCTCCCCTTCTCTGGGGTGGGTGACTAGGAGTGCATAGGTGTTCCCAGCTCAGTGGTTGGTGGCCATCTCTCTGGGAGGGAGAGAGCTGGAATGAGGGTGGTGGGGAAGGATGTATCTCGGCCTCCATCAGCAGGGCTAGTGGCCCAGTAGCTCTATGTGGGGCTGTCTCAGTTCATGGTTTGTTAGCCACATGAAAAGCCAGACCAGCCCATCCAGTTCCTAGCACTCCCGGGGTCCATAACCCTTCCTGCATGTTCTTGACCCACCCACATTCCTGTGCTCCTGGCATGAGGCTCTGTGCCCCTCCCCCCCCCCAAGGATGTGTGGCCAGCTCCTATGACCAGCTGGAGAGTGAGGGGCCTCTTATGGGAACCCAAAACCCAAAGAGCAAGAGTGCCGTCGCTGCCTCCAGAGGACTAGATTCAATCTCAGCTCTGTACTGCTTTCCAGCAGTGCGACTGTGTTCAAATTATCAAATCACTTTGTACCTCAGTTTCCCTATCAGTAAAATGGGGAGAACAATGCCACTTACTTCAGAGGGTCGTACCAAATAGTCGAGCGTTAACTAGCATCTCCTCATGGCTGGGAGCTATTTGGAAGTGGCCCAACCTCCTTGGAAAATAGGACAAAAGGCTGAACCTGACTTGAGGGTGAGGGAGGAAGAAACAAACTCCTATCAATTATAAACGGCACTCACCTTTTTCTTTGGTGACAGCTTTATTGCAATATAATTCACATACCATATAATTCTCTTATTTAAAAAGTGTACAATTCAGCTCAGCGCCCATAGCTCAGTGGTTAGGGCGCCGGCCACATACACTGGGGCTTGCAGGTTCAAGCCCAGGCTGGGCCTGCTAAACAATAATAACAACTACAACAACAACAACAAAAATAGCCAGGCACCTATAGTCCCAGCTACTTGGGAGGCTGAGGCAAGAGAATCACTTAAGCTCGAGAGTTTGAGGTTGCTGTGAGCTGTGACACCATGGCACTCTACCAACGGTGACATAGTGAGACTCTGTCTCAAAAAAAAAAGTGTACAATTCAGTGGTTTTGGTATATTCACAGAGTTGTGCATCCATTACCACAAACAATTTTAGAACATTTCCATCACCCCAGAAGGAAGCCCTGTAGCCTTTAGCAGTCACTCCCCATTGCCCTCCCCCAGCCCCTGGCGGCCACAAGTCTACTTTCTGCATCTCTGGACTTGCCCATTCTGGACATTTCATACAAATAGAATAATACATGGGTAATATGTGGCCTTTTGTGTCTGGCTTCTTTCATTCATCATGATGTTCTTGGGGTCTATCCATGTCTTAGCACGGGTCAGTGCTTCACTCCTTTTTTGGTTGAATAATATGGATGCACCATGTTTCGTTCATTCATCAGGTGACAGACATTTGGGTTGTTTCCACTTTGGGAAACAATTATTTTTTCCAACTATTATGAATGTTGGTGCCATGAACATTTGCGTGTAAGCTTTTGTGTGGACCTGGGGTTTCATTTCTCGTGGGTACATTCCTAGGGGTGGCATTGCTGGTCCGTCTGATAACTGCTTAACTGTTTTTTTTTGTTTGTTTGTTTTTTTTGAGATGGAGCCTCAAGCTATCCCCCTGGGTAGAAGGCTATGGCATCACAGCTCATAGCAACCTCCAACTCCTGGGCTCAAGTGAGTCTCCTGCCTCCGCCTCCCAAGTAGCCGGGGCCACAGACGCCCGCCACAACACCCAGCCATTTTTTTGGTTGCAGCCATCGTTGTTATTTGGCAGGCCCAGGCTGGGGATTCGAACCCACCACCTTAGGTGTACGTGGCTGGCGCCTTAGCCGATTGAGCCACAGGCACCAAGCCTGCTTAACTGTTTGAGGAACAGCTACACTGTTTTCCACAGCTGTGTACTAGTTTACATTCCCACCAGCAATAAGTGAGGGTTCATTATCTGTATCCCTGTCAACCACTAGTATTGTCTTTTTTTATTGTGGCCTTCTTTAGTAGGTGAAAAGTGGCATCCTGTTGTGATTTGGGGCACTTGGCATTTCAAATTAATTTGTTAAGTACCTACTATGTGCTGGGAGCCCTGAAAGATTGTCACATGAAGTTGGTAAGGACCTGCCTAGGTTGGAGTCTTGGCTGTGCCATCTAATTACTCTGTGACTTTGGGAAAGTTACTTAACCTCTCTGGTCCTCAGTTTCAACATCTGTAAAGTAGAGATAATAATACAATTACCCATCATGCTAACACCTATCTCACAAGGTTGAAAGGAAGATTGTCAGAAATGGGAGGAGGCTGGCACATGGAAAGTAAACATTAGCTCATCCTATCACGGTGATGATGGTTGTTGCTGACCATTGGCTCATGTGATTTTCCTGGCACCTCTATGAGTAGTTATCAGCCCAGCCATTGATCATTTAGTTTCTGTAGCCTCTGAAGCAAGATGACCTGAGGGGAGAATCCCTCTTCACGAACTGTGTGACCCTGAGCCAGTGTTTTGACATCTCTGAGCCTTGGTTTCCTCATCCATAAAGGGAGTCAGGAACCTTTCCAGGGTGAAGAGGATATTGGGGAAGAGCCAGAATATGTCTGCTGTCTCGCAAAGCATATGGCAAGTGTTAAATGACTAGGATGCCTTTGTGGTCATCCCAAGCTGACAGATGGGGAAACTGAGGCTCCATGAGGGTGGGGCACTTGCCTGGAATTAATTAGCAGTGTCCAATCTATTCTTCTGTTTGTCACACATTGGAAAAAGAAGAGTTGTCTTAGGCCACACATTAAATACACAAACACTAATGAGAAAAGTTCTATGCATTCTTTTCATGACATCAGACATCACAGATAAGCAAAAAAAGTCCTTGCAGAATCAGCATGCAGGCCATGGGATGTAGGTTGGACACCTCTAGTAGGCAATTAACTACTCAACAGGACTGGGACCCAGCACATCTGACCCCCCTTGGTTTGCTACCATTCTGTCCCACCAAGAACCCAAGGTCCCTGGGCTTTGGCTAGAAAAATAAGCCTAGCTAGGGTGTGGCTGGTTTGGGAGCTGGCCCCGTGCCCTAGGGTGGGACTGGGCTCAGGAGGGACCAAGGCCCCCACCCAACCTACACTGCAGGTCCTAAAGGTGCTCTGTACAGTCAGGGGCTAAATATTGGGCTGAGACTCAATGTGGGTGCAGCAGGCTGTGCTGATAGTCAGTGACCCAGGTGGGTCTGTGGGGGTCCGTGGGGCTCACATTGTTCATGTGGCTCAGCCAGGGAGTGGGGGTCAGAAGATATGACTCAGCTGCTCTGAGATACCTAGCTTATCCCTCCTTACCTAGATCCTCCACCCATGGTCCCCTCTTTGAGCCTTTCTAGCCACCCCAGCTTGTCTCCACTTCAGGACTTGTCAGAGCCTTTACTGGGTCGTGAACTTATCAAAGACTGGGGTAAGTTTTCCTAATTGCCTTGGGCAAGGACAGGAGGAAGGATTAACTAGTAATACTGGGACTCTGAGACCCCATTTTGGGAGGGCTGTGCTCTGGTTGACTTTGCAGAAGGTGCAGCCTGAGTCTTATTCCCCAAGAGCCCCCCACTCCCACATGTCCAGGCCTAGCAAGGAACAGGTCCTAGGGCAAGATTTGGGACTTGCCTGTGTGCTGCTGCTATTTCTGCCCCCACCCCTCACCACCGACGCTACTTCCCTCTACGTCACAAGATCGGCAGTGCTGGTCCCTGACTCCAGAAGTCATCAGCATCCCCAGGGAGGGGGGGGACCTATATAAACAATAATAACAATAATAACACAGCCTCCTGGACCCAGCTTGGGAGATTCAGATTCAGAGGGTCTGGGTTAGTGCCCTGGAATCTGCATTTTTCATACTGCAGTTAGTAGGCCCCAACACCTTGCCTTGGGGAATATTACTCTGCAGTGCTCATGGCCTCCCCCACCTCCCTGAGGGTCAGAGCCCTGCCCTGGCCCACCCCAAGGGACACAGGAGGACCTTCCTGTCTCATGGCATCTCCTCACTGGAGCCTTCTTCCCAGGGAACCCGAAACTCCTCCTTGTCCAACAGAACCCAGCCACTACTGCCTCCTGCAGGAAGCCTTTACTGATCACTTCCACCCCTGTCCAGTGGTCAAATTTCTCTGGTCATCCGCAGCCGCTGTGCCTGCCTCTGTCCTGTGACTGTTTCTATAAATGCTGATTTCCTCTTGGTCTTGGGGCGAACTCTCGGAGGGCGAGGCTGTGTCTGTGTGAGGGACTAGGCCTGGCACATAGCAGGTGCCTAATGACTATAGGCAGAATAAAACATCTGGGTGCTTAGCTGCTCAGGCCCCACTGTGGAGTCATGTAAAAGGGTCTTCAATGGAGATTGGTGGGAGACAAGGTATAATTTTGACCATCACTGGTTGGCTGGGTAACCCTGGCCAAGTTGCTTTCCCTCTCTGATCTCTGCTTCTTCCTTAGTTTAAAGAAGGCTCACCATGGGCCCAGCTCTGTGCAAGGCTGCTTGCTGGACACCCTTACTCCCTTTGTAACATCCCACCCCCAGGAAAGATGTTGTTCCTCCATTCCATGTGGCAGGAAAGTGGAGGCACAGAGAGGCCAAGCGGTTTGGCCAAGTCACACAGCTAGTAAGTGGCTGATCAGAGTCAGGACTTGAAGCCACAGTTGGTTCCAGAGCCAAAGTTTTAACTATCATTATGGTGGTCTGTGATTCTAGGGGCAGGGGGCAGCAGACAGATGTGACAGAAGAGAACACAGGAACCCCCGAGGGAGAGAGCCAGGCTTCTCTTAGTCTCTGAGAATATCAGGAGGGAGGTGGGGCCTGGTGCCAACAGGACTGTCACAGCTCCCTGACTCGAGGTGTGAGCAAGAGCAGCTCGGTGTCCAGCAGAACCTACAAACAGGTTTATTTCTGTGGATTGTATTTGGGTGCTTACTTCACGTGGAGAGAGGGCTTGCGGTTTTCTCTTTACAATGGAGAGAGCAAGTTACCTTTTAAAAGTACATTTAGTTAATTATAAAAAGTAAGGCTGTTGAAAGGAAAATACCAGGTGATTAAGAATAAGGTTGCTGGCTTGGCGCCTGTGGCTCAAGTGGCTAAGGCGCCAGCCACATACATCTAAGGTGGTGGGTTCGAATCTAGCCCAGGCCCACCAAACAACAATGATGGCTGCAACCAAAAAATAGTCAGGCGTTGTGGTGGGCGCCTATAGCCCCAGCTACTTGGGAGGTAGAGACAGGAGACTCGCTTGAGCCCAGGAGTTGGAGATTGCTGTGAGCCATGATGCCATGGTATTCTACCCAGGGCGACAGCTTAAGGCTCTGTCTCAAAAAAAAAGAATAAGATTGCTTAGTATTCCATGGTGTGCATGTACCATGATTTGTTATAATTGGAATACTATTCAGCCATAAAAAAGATGGTGACTTCACATCTTTTGTAATATCCTGGATGGCGCTGAAACCCATTCTTCTTAGTAAAGTATCACAAGAATGGAAAAGCAATTATCCAATGTACTCAATACTAATATGAAGCCAGTAGACCATCTAATGCATGCCCACATAGGAGAAAAACTCATAACAAAAGAGGGACTCTACCTAACAAAATCAAATATTTTGACCTGGTTGTTTGTACCCTCACATTAACATGAAATAAATTTACTTAAAAAAAACAAAAAGAATAAGGGTGCTTGAACAAGAACTTGCTCACAAATGTTCATGACTGTGTGAGTCATGATGGCCCAAAGGTGGAAGCAGTGCAACCGTCCATCAGCTGTTGAATGGATGTGGGCGGAAGTTGAGGGCAGGTGGGCCCAGGGGCCCCGGGAGAGGGGGGCTATAACCCCATGGGCAAAATAGGGAATATCCACGTGAGGGAGTATTATTCAGCCATAAAAGGAATGAAGTTCTGACAGATGCTACAGTGTGAATAAACCTTGAAAACCTGATGCTGAGTGACAGAAATCTGACCCAAAAGGGCACATACTGTGTGATTCCATTTATATGAAATGTCCAGAATGGGCAGATCATAGAGAAAGCAAGCAGATTAGTGGTTGTCAGGGCCTACGGCTGGGGGCTTGGGGATAGAAAATGACTGCTCTTGGGTGTGGGGCTTGGGGACAACAAAAATGTCTGGAATTGGGCTCGGTGCCCATAGCTCAGTGGTTAGGGTGCCGGCCACATGCACCAGGGCTGGCAGGTTTGAATGCAGCCAAGGCCTATTAAACAACAATGACAGCAACAACCAAAAAAATAAAAAATAGCAGGGTGTTGTGGCAGGCACCTGTAGTCCCAGCTACTTGGGAGGCTGAGGCAAGAGAATCTCTTAAGCCCAAGAGTTTGGGGTTGCTGTGAGTTGTGACTCCATGGCATTCTATCCAGGGTGACATAGTGAGACTCTGACTCAAAAAAAATGTCTGGAATTGGACAGT
The DNA here is from genome assembly GCA_963574575.1 of Galagoides demidoff. NCBI lineage: Eukaryota > Metazoa > Chordata > Mammalia > Primates > Galagidae > Galagoides > Galagoides demidoff. The sequence goes on along the minus strand of CAUYQV010193452.1, from coordinate 13,076 downwards.
GGTGATGATGCTTGCCCAACTGCATGTATACTTTAACTGGGTGAATTTTATGAAATATGAATTATATCTCAATTTTAAAAATATGTTATGCTTTGCCAACATGGCAAAACAGATGCATTAGAACAAATACCCAAGTTGGGGCTGTCATCCTCCAGGTGCTATCTTGTCACTATGACTTTAGCGACATCAGCTGTAGCGATAGCTGAGCTCCCTCAAAGGCTCTGTGGGCAGCTCCTGCTCAGAGAATGAGCTGGGGACAGTCTGGAAGCACAGGTTGCCAGTGGGGTTGTAGCCCCTGGGCCCCTCAGCCCACCTGCTCTTGGCTTCTGCCCACAGCATCTCCAACAAGGAGCTCTCAGAGCTGATTGAGCAGCTGCAGAAGAATGCTGACCAAGTGGAGAAGAACATCGTGGACACCGAGGCCAAGATGCAGAGCGTAAGTGACCCCCAACTCCTGCCCAGGGGTGCCTCTGTGCTACCAGCCCCAGCCAGGACGACAGTCGTGTCAGACTCAGTGTTTCTCATCCAGGGTGATGCTGCCCCCACCCCCCGCAGGGAACATGTGACCCCCTGCTGGAGACATTTTGGTTGGCACAACTTGGGAGGAGGGTGCTCTTGGCATCTAACGGGTAGGGACCAGGGACGCCACTAAACATCCTGCCACACACAGTCAGTCCTCCCACAAAGAATAGCCCAGCCCGAATGGTTGTGGTGCCAAGGTCAGAAACTACGCTGCATATAGCATCCTCAATGGGAAGAGGAACCTTCTTCCCAGGACCCCAGGGTACCGAGTTCCTGCCCTGCATGAAGCTTCTCCCTGTGTGGAAGAGAACCATAGTCTCAGGAGCCAGGCCCCAGCTCTGCCCTTTACTAGGTGACTGTAGGCAAATAAGTCACCTTCCTGTCCGTGACTGTGATTTCCTTTAAAAGGCTAAGCACAATCGTCCCCCTCTGGGTGAGTGGCTGTTGAGATGAGACAATGCAGGTAGAATGCAGGGCTCCGTAGTGTCATCACTATCATTATTCTTACCCCTCATGCCACTGCTGCCAGTGTAATGCCTCTGTGCCACACAGGACACTCTGCTGCACGGAAGACCCTCTCTGCAAACTCTCCACTAGTCTCAGTCTGGTATGGTGGAGTTTATGCCCATTTCGTACATAGTTGGAGAAACTGAGGTTCAGAAAGGGGCTGAGGGTGACTGGTCAGCAGTGACAGAGATGTTCCCAGAAGCATCCCGGAGGTAGGATTGCCAGATTTAGCCAATAAAATACTGGCTGTCCAATTATGTTTGTATTTCAGAACACAAAAGTAATTTTTTAGTATTAGTATGTCTCATGTGCTGTTTGGGATATTTGTGCTTCTGAAATTTTTGTTGTTTATCTGAAATTCTAAGGTAACTGGACAGTCTGTATTTTCTCTGCATCCTTACTCAGGGGTGTCAGAGAAGTAGGGTGGAAAGGTCAGAGGAAGTCAAGGTCTGGGTGTTGTGGCAGGCTCCTGTACCCCACTGCTGTCCCCGGGCACAGCGACGCTGCTGTTCCTTCCCTGTCTCCCTCTGACCTCCCAGGGTCTGTCCATATGCAGCCCAGGGGGTGGACTAGGGTCAGCTCAGGTGGGGCTGAGAGATGGGGTGGGGGGAAGTGGGAGAGCTCTGTTCCCTGTCGCCAGCTGCCCCCCAGGGGCCACTCTTCTTGCCTGGCTCTTCCCTCACACTCTACCTTCTCAGTGGCTCTTGTCACTTGTCTTCATTCTGTTCTCTCGTGGCCCCCAGGGCAGGGTTTACTTCTTTCCTAAATGAAAAACAGCTTTCTGGGGTGTGTCTCTTTTTTCCTTCTAACAAAAGTCGTATGTGTATACTGCAAATGTTCCAGGACAGATAAACAAGTATAACAAAACAGAAACACATAGAATCTATCCCCAGAGGAATCTGTTAACATTTTGGTGTGTATCTGTTTGACCTGTGTGTGTTTGTGTGTGTGTGTGAGCGAGAGAGAGAAAGAGAGAGAGAGAAACAGGGTCTGACCCTCTTCTCGTTTCCTTTGCCTGGAGTAAAGACTCAAAGTAACAAGGATGTATCTGAAAGACACTTTTGAACTATTTTTTATCTTCAACTGAATAAATCTTTTTAAAGATGCCAAGTTCTGAAGACTACACAGACTAGACAATCTTTCTCTTGTTTTCTTTCTGTGGAACACATCATTATTTATTAACTGAATTACCAAAAGTTCTCCTGAATTTTTCCTTTTTTTAATTGAGGAGAGATTCACATGACATAAAACGTGTGTAAGCATCACTGCGTCTGGTTCCAAGATATTTTCAGGACTCCAAAGGGAAAAATCCCACACCCACAAACCAGTTTCCCCCTGTTTCTTCTTCCTCCAGCCTCTGACAACCATGAATCTGCTCTCTGTCTCTATGAATTTATATGCTTATTCTGAATATTTCATATAAATCAGGATCTTATACTACGTGGCCTTTTCCATCTCTATCCAAATGTTTAAACATGTAGGAAAGTTGAAAGAATCGTACAGTCAGGTTGGGCAAAGTGGCTCACACCTGTAATCCTAGCACTCTAGGAGGCTGAAACAGGTGGATCACCTGAGCTCAGGAGTTCAAGAGCAGCCTGAGCAAGAGGAAGACCCTGTCTCTACTAAAAGTAGTAAAACTAGCTGGGTGTTGTGGCAGGCACCTGTAGTCCTAGCTACTTAGGAGGCTAAGGCAAGAGGATCACTTGAACCCAAGAGTTTGAGGTTTCTGTGAGCTATGACACCACAGCACTCTACCCAAGCAGACTGAGTGAGACTCTGTCTCAAAAATAATAATTGTACAGTGAACATTCACATCCCTCTCCTCACTCTACCAGTAACATCTGGCATTATTTGCTCAATCACTGCCCATCAGAGTGTGTAATTTATTAGATACACCAGCCCCTATGATTTTATAAAATCTTTTTATTGAGGTATAAAAAAGTTCTTAGAAGTATCCACATTTTAAGAGTTCACCTCTGCACAGTTTTGCATGGGTGAGGTACCCAGGTAACCATTGTCCAGGCCAAGATAGAGGCCACTTTCCAGCAACTCCCAGGAGATCTTCCCAGTCAGTAGAGCCCAGACCGCTTACCATCGATCCGTTCAGCCTGACTTTGGACTCTTGAACACCAGCCCCCTCATCTAGATGTTCTTTCTTTTTTTTTTTTCTTTTCTTTTTTTTTTTTTTTTTTTTTTGAGACAGAGCCTCAAGCTGTCCCCCTGGGTAGAGTGCCATGGCATCACAGTTCACAGCAGCCTCCAACTCCTGGGCTCAAGCGAGTCTCCTGCCTCAGCCTCCCAAGTAGCTGGGACTACAGGCACCCGCCACAACGCCCAGCCATTTTCTTTTTTGGTTGCAGCCATCATTGTTGTTTGGTGGGCCCGGGCTGGGGATTCTAACCCGCCACCTTAGGTGTATGTGGCTGGCGCCTTAGCTGCTTGAGCCACAGACGCCAAGCCTAGATGTTCTTTCTCCTCTCAGCCAGTGTGTTTTCAGAGAGCATGCATTCCCACTCAGCCCCTGCAGGAGTTAGGCAATGATTAATTAACTTCTCTGTTTGCAAAATTAATCTTTGATCTGTGACTCAGATCCTCTGGTGGTGATAGAGTAGATAAAATTCTACATAAGCCAAGAAGCATATGTTTTGTTGTAATCAACTGGCCAGCCTACCCCAGGGTTGGGGGATGCTGGGTTCCATGGACCTTTTGACAGTTTGGCCTCACCCCAAGCCCTGGCCCTGCCCCCCTCTAGGAAAGATGGTCTGAGAGGAAGCCAAACCTCTCAACAGGTAACCACAACACCTCTATGCATTTCTAGTTCCTTTTGCCATTTCTTCCTTTTTAAAAATTTTTAAGTAAGACCCTGTCCCTCAGGCTAGGGTACAGTGGCGTCATCATAGCTCACTGCGGCCTCCATCTCCTGGGCTCAAGTGATCCTCCTGCCTCAGCCTCCTAAGTGTTGGGATTGCAGGCATGAACCATGGAGCCTGGTCTTAATCATCAAGTCATACTTTACTTATCGTGAAATGCTCCCATTGTAAATGTACGAGTCAGTGATTTTTAGGAACCTTAATGAGTGGCACACATGTCCCTGTGAATCAGTTTCAGGACATTCCCCCCCACCCCACCCCTGCAGTGAGATCTTTGGTGCCTACTTGCTGTTCATGCCATTCTCACCCCTGCCCCGGGTGGCCATGAATATACTTTCTGTCTCTCTGGATTTGCCTCATTCAGACATTTCATGTAAATGGTCCTACTCCATGAGGTCCCTGGTTTCTTTGGCTTCTCATGTGTCCTCAAGGCTTCTCTAGAGGGAGCACACTCCTCCAGGAGCTCCGCCTCTTTGTTGCTGATTTATAATTCTCAGATCACTTTGACTCTTCTGAGGGTGTGTTTTTCTTATTCCAATTGTAGAGAAGGGGTCACTGAGACCTAGCAAGGGGGAGGGACTGAGTGTCCTGCCCTCCATTCTCACTGACAGGTCATCGCCTCCCCTAAGGGGCAGGAGCTCAAATGTGTGCGGAGTGAATTAACAGGTTGTGTTTAGCTGCCTGCTCTCCTGACTGCCATCCTTGCTCTTCCCTAAACAAACTGAGACCCTGGACTCATCAGCAGTCTACCAGTGGCACCTCCCAAGTATCTCCCTACTCCATTCATTCTCACCAACGTCCACAGGTGCCACCCTCATGCTCCCCCAGGCACTGTCACAGATAGCCAACTGCCCTCCTGACTCATGGGCTGGCTGCCTACAGCCTCTCCCTGCAGAGCCCCTGGGCACTGCCTTTCCCTCCTGGGGGACCCCTGCCCACAGTTTCTGCTTTCCTTCCCTGCCCAGCCCACCTCTCTCTACTCGTTTCCTCCTTCTTCCTGGCCTCTCAGCCTCATGGCCTTCATTATGCCTCAGGCATGGCTTGCTCTGCCCTGCCTCAGGACCTTTGCAAAGGCTGTTCCCCCTGCCTAGAACATGCTTCCCTTCCATCCTTCATGTTTAGTTTGTGTCACCGCCTCACAGGGGCCTCCCTGACCACTAGAGCTGAAGTAGTTTCCCTCATAAACCCAGACTCATGAGAACTTGCAGTCACCTCCATGAGCCTTACATGTTGCTGCCTTTCTGGTAGTCTCCCAGGCTGGACCTGGGTGGGCAGGGTCACGCCTCTTGTGCTCAGCACCCAATAGGCATTTAAGCTGTGTTTGCTGAGTGGCTGAAGGAAAGGCTGGCCCGGGACCAGAGAAGCCCTTCACTGGCCCCTTCCTTCCGCCCTTCCATCACTGCAGTCCCCACTCTGAGTCCCCATCCTTTAGCCCCTCTCTCTGGTGACCCTCACAGGACCTGGTCCGGCTGCAGGAGGGTCGGCAGCCGGAGCACCAGGACGTGGCACTGCAGAAGGTATCAGACTCAGAAAAGCTGCTGTATGTGCTGGAGGCAGATGCAGCCATTGCCAAGCACATGAAGCACCCCCAGGGGGACATGATCGCTGAAGAGTAAGTCCCTTCTGCTCCTGGGCCCAAGGGAGCCATCCGGGGCTGTGGCCAGGGCAAGAGGTTAACTGAGGGGTAATGAGGTGCCAGGCGCTTCATGTTGTCTTCATGGCAACACTATTTTGCTTTTGGGGGGGTTGATGTCCCTTGTTCTGCTCACAGTATGATGGAAGCTCCCTGAGTCATGGTGCTATCTGACCTCTGAGCTTGTGCACAAGCTCCCCTCTGCCTGGGCCCCATTCCTGACCTCCCAGGCTTGTTATTCATGCTGAGGCATAATAACACAGAAGGATCAGCCAGCCCCCTTGACTCTCATGGCTACCCTCAGCCATCTCTGGCCGGAACAGGGGTCTCTTGGTGCCCTGTGACTCCTGCACTTGTCCTCTGCTCCATGGTGAGATCCAGATAGCAATTGACCTGCCAGGTCTTTTTTTGTTTGTTTTTTGCAGTTTTTGGCTGGGGCTGGGTTTGAACCCACTTCCTCCAGCATATGGGGTCAGTGCCCTATTCCTTTGAGCCACAGGTGCCGCCCAGACCTGCCATTTTTTTCTGGAATCTTTTATGGTTCTAAGCACATAGTAGGAACTCAGGAAAACCTTGATGGGAGAAGGAAGGTTGAAGGAAAGTGGCCAGGAGGAGGGGTGGGAGGGTATAGTGATTGGACCCAAGGCCACCATCAATCACCCTGTGCTTACAGGCCATTGAGGCCCACCTCTGTGGCACAAGCATTGCCCTCAGATAGTGAGCCCCACTAAATGGGTCGCTTCTCCCCCTTCTCCAGCATCCGTCAGCTGAAGGAGCGTGTCACCAACCTACGTGGGAAACATAAGCAGATCTACAACCTGGCGGTGAAAGAAGTGGACCCACAGGTCAACTGGGAGGCACTGGTGGAGGAGAAGCTGGTATGGCCAGGCAGGGCCACCGGCTCTGGTTCGGGAGGGGGCCGTGTGGGCAGGGAGAGCCCTGCCGAGTAGGCATTACCATCCTGCTAGGGAGGGGGCCAGAACCACAAGGTTTTCTGATGTGTCAACGAGAAAAGTGATGCTCAGAGAGGTGTGGTACTAAGTCTAGGGTCCCACATCAGAAGTGGAAGTTTCCGCTCCAGGCCCCATCAGTCACTCCATGCAACTGCCCTCAGGCCTCCCCCCTCTGATCCCAGTTTGTTGGGGTCCTGGCAGGGCTCTGTGGGCAGGCAGCAGGGAGTGGCCAGACTTACAGCCTGCCGCAGCCAGAACTGTACCCTTGATGGGGCATTTCCACCATATAGAAATGAGTGGCTGCCTGGCAGGCTTTCCCGGGTTTAAATCTCAGCTCCACCACTTTTAGTGGTGTGATTCTGAGCGGGTAAATTCCCCCTGCCCAGCCTGTTTCCTCATCTATGAAATGGAACCAGTGGCTGCATGGGTTTCTGGGGTGGCTGGGAGATTAAGGAAGATGACTCGTGTAAACACTCAACTGGAACTTGAGTGAAGATGTCGGTGGCATCTCCCTGCGTCACTGTGGAGCCCATACTGGCCCCTTGGCTGTCCCTACCACCCGCCCCCACCATGTGCTGTCCCCTCTCCCCACTGCCTGGGCAGGACAAGTTGAGCAGTCAGAGCTTTGGGACGGAGCTGCCGCTGGTGGACCACCAAGTGGAGCAGCACAACATCTTCCACAATGAGGTCAAGGCTATTGGGCCCCACCTGGCCAAGGATGGGGATAAGGTAGGGTGTGCAGTGGTAGTGGGGACCCAGGGAGTGAAGGGGTCACACCTGCATCCTGACCCTGACCAGTGCTCTGTCCTCAGGAGCAGAACAGCGAACTCCAGGCCAAGTACCAGAAACTGCTGGTGAGACAAGAGCTTATTCTTTGAAAGTGATACGAGCATGCAGTGAACACCCCAGTCAAAATGGAAAGGGATGCGGTGGGAAGAGATGTGCCCCTGCTCCTTCCTGAGAGGCCACCCTGATAGACCCCGGGGGAACAGGCTGTCCCGCCACCTGCTGCTTATTTCCTTATGAAGCACCTACTGTGTGCCAAGTACACCATCGCACCACATGCTTTCTATGTAAAAGCATTCTACTCCCCTCTCCCAAACCTTTAAAGAATGCATTCTTTTAAAAACTGCATAAGTGACACCAAAGTGCTTCCATGTACAAAAGGTCTAAACATCTCAGAAGGGAGAATATAGAGACAGCATCATATAGTGGCTAGGAGCCCAGTTGCCTCCAGCCCTGGCTTATTAGTTAGTGGTGAGACCTTGAGTGATGACTTAGGCTTCTGGGAGCCTCAGTTTCCTTGTGGATAGACTGGCGCTCCCTTGAGTCTCTGTCTCATAGGATTGCTTTGAGGATTAAATTATTATTGCTGTTTTTTGTTTTTTTTAAGCTGGCTGGGGCTGGGTTCAAACCCACCACCCTCAGTATATGGGGCCAGCACCCTACCCACTGAGCCACAGGCACCACCCCAGGATTAAATTAGTTAATATTAGTGAAGTCCATAGCACAGTCCCAGCACAGGGAATGCTGTATATACATGTTAGCTACAGTCTTTATCCTACAGAGCAAAATGCAAACATTCATCCTCCCCCTTCCCCCCCCTCCCCGAGCCCTCTATAAGATGATCATGATGAAGATAAAAGTAGAAGCTGTACCTGCTGACATTTATTGAGCACCAACTGTATGCCAGTGTATGTGCCATAGGAAGTCAGCAATGTCATTATCTGTATTTTATAGATGAGTAAACTGAGGCTCCACGGAAATGTCAGTCCATGAGGGTTTTATCTGTTTCCTTCACTGATTATTCCCAGTGCCTGGTACATAGTAGGACCTCAGCACACGTTTGCTGAATGAAGTGATTCATTTCAGAGGGTCTGGTGACTTTTCCATAGTGTGGGATGGGGTGGGCGCCTGGTTGGGAAGTGGCAGAGCCTGGCTGAGCCCAGCCTATCCTGCCCCTGCAGGCAGCATCACAGGCGCGGCAGCAGCACCTAAGCTTGCTGCAAGACTACATGCAGCGCTGCACCAATGAGCTGTACTGGCTGGACCAGCAGGCCAGGGGCCGCATGCAGTATGACTGGAGTGACCACAACCTCGACTACCCCAGCCGCCGGCGCCAGTATGAGGTAGGTGGACGCTGGGGCCTGGGGGATGAGGAGGGGGAATTGGGAGGGAATTCGAGGCTACCAGGCTGGGCGCTGAGTCCCCTCTACTGTGTGCTACGGCTACACTGCAGAATTTCATTAACCGGAACCTGGAAGCCAAAGAGGAGAGGATCAACAAGCTGCACAGTGAGGGCGACCAGCTGCTGTCAGCAGAGCACCCAGGGCGGAACTCCATTGAGGTGCGTGTGCCCCGGGGTGTGACACCTCCTGGGCAGCTCAGGCTGCTCCCAAAGGTGGGGGTCCCACAAACTGCATCCTGAGTCCATCTGTCTCTGTGTTTCTCTATCTCCTCCCTCTGTCTGACTGCCACACCCTGCCCTCAGCCCCTGGACTTCTCAAGCCCATTTGAGGCCTATATTGGTTTTCTGGGGCTGCCACAACAAATAACCACAAACTTGGTGGCATTAAACAACAGAAATTAATTCTCTCACAGTTTTGGAGGGATAGCCTGAATCAAGGTGTCCTAGGGCCTCACTCCCTCTGCAAGCTCCTGGGGAGAATCCTTCCCTGCCTCTCCCACTTCTGATGGACACCAGCAACTCCAGGCCTGTAGCTACATCACTTCCATCTCTTTCTCCATCTATACCCATCTCTGTGTCCTATCCTCTTCTTAAAAGGACACCAGTTAGATTTAGGGCCCACAGTCATTCCAGGATGATTCACCTTGAGATCCTTAACCAATTATATCTACAAAGACCCTACTCTCCAATAAGTTCTGAATGGATGCAAAATGATGGGGTGGGGGGAGATACTGTTCAACCCCATACAGTGCCTTTGTGAGAATTTTTTTAAAGGTGCTACGAGGGTGGACCTACTTGTCCCTTGTGCACTGCATAACCTGAACACCTATACATGGCAGCCTTGCTTGGCTCCTTGAAAAACCCCTCTCTCCTCCTCCCACCTCTGAATAAGAGCTGCTGCCCCTGTGGGAGCCACACCCAGGCAGATGCCAGGTGCCCCCATCTCCACCATCCTTGGGCCTGGAATCCTGCCGGTCCTTCCCTATAGTTCTGGTGCTATAGGTGCCCTGCCCCCTCCCCTGGCAGGCACACATGGAGGCCGTGCACGCGGACTGGAAGGAGTACCTGAACCTGCTTATCTGTGAGGAGAGCCATCTGAAGTACATGGAGGACTACCACCAGGTAGCCACTTGGCCCTGGGAGCCCCCAGCCTGGGGTGCTGTCTCATGAGAGCACTCAGTACCCACTTGTGGCTTTGTGTCACATGGTCAAGGAGCCTTTCAGGGCTGCCACCCAGGCCCCAGACCCTTCTACTCCTGATAGCATGCACAGGCATACTGTAAGCCTGCGGGACCCCTGTCATCTTCCTGGAAACTGGAGCTGCAATCTGATTCACCAGGTCGACATGAGGCCCAGGAATGAGTGTGTGGGTTTTAATTTTGGTAACATACACATCTAATAACATAAACTGTGGCATTTTAGGCATTTTTTAAGTGTACAATGCAGTGGTATTCATTGCATTCACAATATTGTGAACACACCATCACAGCTATCTGTGACCAAAACTTTCCTATTACCCCAAACAGAAACTCCATCCCCATTCTCCCTCTCCTAGCCCCTGGTAACCTCTAATCTACTTGCCATCTCTGTGTTTCGTGTCTAGAATGGACATGAAGACTAAGCAGAGTCACACATGTGATCTTTTGCACCTGGCTTCTCTGAGCATGTTTGCAAGGCCCATTGTGGCATGAGTCAGGCTTCTCTCCCTTTCTGTGGCTAACAGCACATTGTAGACCACACTGTTTATCCACTCATTCTGTGAGAGACACATTTTCAGAAGAAACATGTATGTTTTTAATAAGCTGCAGGTGATTTTCAAGATTGGGGTATCTATCTGGAAAAAACTGAACTTACAGGCAACACCCTATAACTCCTGGTTTGGTGTCTGAGACACACAATGAGTTTCATGAGGATCCTCAAGTCCTGTTAATGGCACATCCCAAGTATTCAGATGGGGGAGGGAGGATGGGTGACAATGGACAACTCAAAAGTTGATGGACTGAAGACTGGGCAAGAGAATACTGAAGAACAGAAAGGGGAGGCGTATATGTCAGGACTTAGAATGAAAGCCCAGTGTCATGTCAGGGTGTTCCTGGCACAGAAAGAGGAGTGGAATAAAAGGGAGCCCAGAGCGTACTGGTATATAGATATGTGTTGTACTGTGTCACAGAGGTGGCATGGAGATATTGGTGGGAAGAGACCCGGCTCCTTCCCTGTGAGGACTCCAAGAGTCCAGGCTGGGGAGGGTTATGGTGTCTCCCAGCAGAGGAGACTGAGGCTCAGCACAAGGTCCCCATTTTGGCCTTGGGGAGTCCAGGTGCTTCTGGCAGTTTCCTATCTGTGACAGGGCACCTGGTCCCCTAGTTCCACAGAGACATGAAGGATGCACAGGAGCTGCTGCACAAGGTGGACTTGGATATGGACCAGAAATACAGCCCAGACTTCAAGGACCGGTATCAGATTGAGCTGCTGCTGCGGGAGCTAGATGTGAGCAATGGCCCAGAACCCACTGGCCCAGTGGGGCCTCTCTGCACCCCACCGCCTTTAGCCTCCATCAGGCCCTCCATAACTCCCTACCTGCTGACTGGGGTGGGGGGCTCTACCTCCATTCTCCCCCTCTCCCTAGGGGAAAGCTGTTAGTCTCACCTGGGCCCCCACCTTGCTCTCTTCAGGACCAGGAAAAGGCTCTGGACAAGTATGAGGATGTGGTACGGGCACTACAGAAGCGGGCGCAGCAGGTGGTGCCCCTCAAGTACCGCCGGGAGACACCACTCAAGCCCATCCCTGTGGAGGCACTCTGTGACTTTGAGAGTGACCAGGTGAGCTGCTGCCCTAGGTCCCCAGGCAGGCTGCACCCATATTTACCCCTTTTCAAGTCACTGAAAAGTTTTAGGGGTAACATGGCTAAATTTAGGGCCTCAAACAACATCTCAGAAACTCAGGTCCATCTCCCTCATCGCTGTAACTCTCTGCTGACCCTTCCCCTCATGGTGGACTTGCACCCAACACTGCTCTCATCTCTACTGCCCTGGCTTTAAATTCTGACAGCTTAGCAACCCCAGTCATCCCAGCCAAAGTCACAAGGAATATTCTCATTGGCTCAGTTTGAGTCATGGTCTACCCTAAACCAATCACAGTGGCTGGGGAATGCCAGTCTCTCATTGGCCATCCCTGAGTCACATGTCCACCCAGAGATGGGAAATGGACTGGGAATGGGGAGGAGTGGTCCCCCAAAGAGCTGTGGAAATGGAGATGGGTTGCTGGGCCTGCAGACCCAACACATGCCCCCTTTGCTGTGGGCCCCTCCCAACCCTATTGCTAAACATCTTGGGGTGGGTCTGATAGTTGGGTTGAGCCTCTCTTAGGTCCAGGAGCTGGATGCAGGGGAGATGCTGACTGGGGTCCTAGGCTGCTAGCCAAGGCAGCTCTCTCTTTATCCCAACTGTCTGGGCTGGTCCTGCCAGGGCCTGATCTCAAGGGGCTACAGCTATACTCTGCAAAAGAACAGTGGGGACAGCTGGGAGCTCACGGACAGCGCTGGAAACAAGCTGACTGCCCCTGCTGTCTGCTTCATGATCCCACCTACTGACCCAGAGGCCCTGGCTTTGGCTGACAGGTACAGGGCAAAAGGAGGGAGCTAGCAGGGGCTGACTCAGCCCCAGGGTTCCCAACCTTGGGCATTTTGACTCACCATTGGGGGCTGCCAACACCCCCCACCTCCACCCCCTTGGAGGCTCAAGTGGGAGGCGCAGATTGTTGAGCCAGCTGACTTGCTATGTGCTAGCTGAGGGCCTTGTCTGGCCAGGGCTTCTCTGCAAGAGCCTTGCACCCGTTCACCTGCAAAACCTGCTTGTCACCTGGTTAACTCCAGAGTGCCTGCCCCACCATGTGCTGCAGGATGTGGGATGCCTCCCCAGGCTCTCAGGCATCTTCTTCCACTGCACACACCACTGAGTAGGAAGATGATTTGTGTACATGCCTGTATTGCTAGGCCTGGGCTCTTTGGATTTAATTATCTCTAGGGCCTAGATCATTGCCTAGTGCAATATAGACACAGAGAGGTACAAAGAGTACCCCAGAACTATTTGCTGAAAGAGTGAGTGATTCAAATACCTTTATTTATTCATCAATGAATACCTATTGAGCTTCTGCCCCAAACAAGATGGTGAAGAAGACCAATGGAGAGACAAAGAATTCTAAGTAGTGGCTCGGCGCCTGTGGCTCAATCGGCTAAGGCGCCAGCCACATACACCTAAAGTGGCGGGTTCGAATCCCCAGCCCGGGCCCGCCAAACAACAATGATGGCTGCAACCAAAAAATAGCCAGGCGTTGTGGCGGGCGCCTGTGGTCCCAGCTACTTGGGAGGCGGAGGCAGGAGACTCGCTTGAGCCCAGGAGTTGGAG
>CAUYQV010193445.1:0-25357 GCA_963574575.1 Galagoides demidoff | reverse complement strand
ATGGCATCACAGCTCATAGCAACCTCCAACTCCTGGGCTCAAGCGAGTCTCCTGCCTCCGCCTCCCAAGTAGCTGGGACCACAGGTGCCTGCCACAACGCCTGGCCATTTTTTGGTTGCAGCCATCATTGTTGTTTGGCTGCAACCAAAAAATCCAGGCCCGGACTGGGGATTCAAACCCACCACCTTAGGTGTATGTGGCTGGCACCTTAGCCAATTGAGCCACAGGTGCCGAGCCTCTCAAAAGAATTCTTAAGTCAATCTAAATAATTTGCAATTTGGATAATCCCTTATGATATGAATTAACAACACAGCTATTTCATAATACTAAAAAAGGAACTATCTCCTGATACAATTAGAGAAAGCATTGTGGTGGTATTGCTAAATAAGGCATGTGGTCACTGATGTGAATGGTTAATCTGAAAACCTTTCCTCCCTGTTACCAACTCCAGCAGTTTTGAACAGTACCACACCTGCCATAGGGATCTCTGCCACAGATGTATGTGTGGCTGCTAACCATGTATTCCCTCCTCCTGGATGGTACTTCTTGCCAACTCTCAGACCAAGCAATTTAGACAGAATCAACTCCATCCACAGATCTTGGGGTAGACATTTGATCCTAGAGGACCAGTCTAAACACTGCTCCCCTGCCCCCAAGCATAGTAATTGGTTAAGCAAAAAAGCACATGACCAGACATAGTTCCAGACCTCTGGCCATGGGCACTGGGTGAGAAATTCTTTCCTTTCTGCTATGCTTAAGCTTTGGAAGATGTAAGTCAGAGATGCTGGGGGATAGCCCAAGTTGAAAGTTCACCTGAGAGGGAAGCCAAATTGTGAAGGGGTGCAGCACCAAGATAGAAATGGTGGTCTGGTTCTCACGATATCAATACATTGTTAGCAGTGCTATGAAGAAGAAATACCCTGGACTTCTCATAGACATGATCCAATGAGTTCCCTTTCCTGCTTAAGCCACTTTGGATTGGGTTTTCTATCAATTAAACTACAATTAGTTAGAGTGACTAATACAACCATGAACTTGTATGTAAGTAAACTCAAGATGAAATTTCCCGGTATAATCTGCTTTTGCATATCAAGTAGGCTAACCCATGTCCCAATACACAGACATATCACATCTAAACATTCTTTTTGTTTGTTTGTTTGTTTTTGGCCAGGGCTAAGTTTGAACCACCCACCTCTGGCATATGGGGCCAGCACCCTACTCCTTTGAACCACAGGCGCTGCCCCTAAACATCCTTTACATCTAAATACATGTGTCTTCCAGCACAAATATATATCACATTAGTAACAGAGCTAGTCAGTTCTTTTTCCTCTTTGATTCCCCAGCATAAAGTATACTTAATGAAAAGTGAGAGGCACTTAATTAATATTTATTAGATGATTTGAAAATGACAGGTTGAATAAGGGGATGAAGCTCTGACCTTCTGTAATATCAAGCCATGCAGTATAGATTCTATGTATAGATAATCACTAATCCTAATTTAATGATTTCCAGGAATGGCTGCAAACTCCCAGTCTCCCTTAGTGGGGAAAAAAAAAATTCAATTAGCTTGATCTAATCTAAACAGAAACTGCCTTCAATATCCTTAGTGCTTGATTAGAGGTTGGAAAAAAACAAGTTAAATTGGCATGATTCTTGCCTCCTAGGAGTTTATCAGTTAATATGGATAACACATGGGCATAGCCCTAAAGGATACATGAATTTATATATATTTAGCTATGTTGCTACTGCCCTATTATCATTGTTTTTTAATAAAGAAGAAGGACTTAGGACACAAATATATATTCATGTACCCTTTATGTTATCCATATATATGTATATATATAACCATATGTGTATGTGTGTGTGTGTGTATATATAATACTATATATAGTATATATATTCTTCACATATACATATATATATACACACATACATACATATATGTGAAATCATGGATTCATGAAGCAAAGAAATGTTAGTGTCATCTGCTCAGCCTTCCACCCCATGACAGCATCCTCAGCAACACCTGTGACAAACAGGTACCATCTGCACTGAACCCTTGCAGGCACAGAGACCTCACCTCCACTCAAAGTTGCATACAAAAAGGGGCATCAGGAACTCACCCCTCCAAAGCAGTTTTTGAACATCTGGTTAATATGGACAACCAAACAAATTGGCAGTTGCATCAGTCCTTGACCACCCCCCTCTATTGGTATGTGACTTAAGATTGGCCAGGGCACTGTTGACAAGGTCACTTTTCTAGAAACTTCTTCCAGGGCCCATATGGGCATGCTGGTGCTCCACAGACACCATGGGTCCCTTTCCATGTGAGAGCTTCTTATGTCTGAGGACACAGATATCATTTGCTTGTTAGTCTTCTCTTTTTAAGCTAAGCAGAATTCTTCACATGATACCGAATCTCATCATAATCCTGGAAGTTTTCCTCTAACTATATACCAATCCATGCAATGATAATAATTGAAATCATTTATCAAGCAACTGCTGTGTGCCATGTATTGTGCTAAGTTCTTTACATACATTACTATTTCTTGAATTCCTCATAACTATTTTCTAAAGTAGAAGATAATTTATCTGAGTGTTTAAATTCTGTAAATAGTCTAGTACTAACTTATGTTTAAAAAAGGATTTTTAAGATTGAGGATTTAATAATAGAAGACCAGTTTGCTACAATATGCTGTGCTAAGTGATGGTGTGATCTCCAAGGCTGCAGATGACAGGCAGGTGATGACAAAATGGACAAGGTGCTGATTAAAAGGATGGTTAGAAAATGATTCTAACAAGGCTACTTGATGCTTTGAGACTCTGTTTAATACCACAGAACACAATTCCTTCCTTGGTGAGCAGAAGTTGTTTCAGATGCGAAGTTTAAGAAAGCCCTAAACTCGAAGGGTGGCACAGCAAGCAGAGGGCAGTGGCTGATCTTTCCCAGACACCACCTGTATCACCTTCTTTGTGATGCTTTGTCGGCCCTAGAGATGAAACAAATCCTGGTGACTAGGGATCTTCCCAAACCCTGCTGTATAGGTTAGGAACAAATCTTATGTTTTAAAATAAATTGTGTGATTAAAAAAATTTCTACATGCTTTTATTAACCATGTTTTAGGGAAAAAAATACATTTTACAAGTTCTGAGGATATTTACATTTAACCAAAACATCCAGAGATATGCAAAAAAATTATTCAAGTGATTTACTTGATGTCTACAAAAAGAAATCTATGTATTTTTAATTTATTTCTCACTATACTTGACAATTCCTGTTACGTTATATACAAAACCTGTCACACTAAAACGTCATTTGTAAGCCCTTGTCTTCTTTTGGTTTAAAATATATATCTAAAGTCAGAAATATTAATCATGAATCTGGAATGTGTCAAGCCCTGACAGTCTTAGTAAATAATCTTTTACCGTAGAACTCACATTTTATAGACAAGGAAACTGGTATTCAGAGAAGATAAATAACTTGCCTCAGGTCAAACAGGTATAGGTGCCTATATAAGAGCTACTTAATAAATATTTGTAGGACAAATAGAAAGAATAGATTATTCCTTCCCTTACTACTGACACAACCCAATGCTTAACTTGTTTAGCAAGGAGAGACTAACAGAGGTTTCTATTGTATCTATCTGTAACTAAGTCTTCCAAGTCTTCACAACGCTTCCATCAAGTAACTGTCAAGTATTTTAAAATTAATATTTCTTTATTCATCTAACCAATATTTATTAGGTACCTGTAATACATTGGCACAGCTAGGTATTTAAGATTCACCAGTGACCAGAACAAAAAAAAATGTTCCTCATGGAATCTGCATTCTAAAGGGGAAGATAATAAATAATAAATCAGACAATTAAGTAAATAACAAAGTATACTAGAAAATAATGAGTGCTATATAAAAAAGAAGAAAAGGCATTGAGCAGGATCAGAAGGTGGGAGTTGGGGATGTAAGGGTGGGGGTGGAGGGTTGTGCAACTGGTAATATTCAGTTCATGCCTGAGTAGACCTCTCTGGGAAGGTGATACTTGAGCAGAAGGTGAGAGAATTAGACATGCAGCGCCCTGGGGAAGGAGGGAGGGGTGCTGCAGAACAGCCCACAGACCCCAAGGTGGAATTGGACTGGAGTGTCTGAGCAGCAGCACGGAGGCCTTGGTGACTGGAACAAAGTGAGCAGGAGGGAGGCTAGAAGGAGAGGAGGCAGAAGCCGGGAGGGTGCAGAGTGTGGAGGGCTGTGACACTGTGAGAATTCTGAGTCTGACTCTACTGAATGGGGCAGCGTTCCGAGCACAGGTTGCCCTGTTGAGCATAGAGGGAGAGCCCCCCAAGTAGAAGCATAAAGACTCTGAGCAGTGTCTTGCCGGGAGTACCCAGCTGGAGACGGCAGGGACTGGCCTCGGGGTGGCGACAGTGGAGGTGATGAGATCTGGGATATAGTCCGAAGTCAGTGCCAATCAATTTCTTCATGGACAGGAAGTGAATTGTGACAAAAAGAGATAACACCAAGGTTTTGGCCTGAAAAACTGCGAAGGTAAAGTGTCATTAACTGAGGAGCAGACTGGGCAGTGGGGAGAGATCATCTCCAGACACGCTGTGCAAATCGAGCGCTGGGGAGAGAGGTCTGAGCTGGACGCAGGAACTGCAGACTTGGTGGGACACAGACGCAGGGCCTCAGTGAGTGGAGCAGGGAGTGAGACGGTCATCAAGGCACCTCAAACCTGAGGAAATTATGGAATGAGCACTGTTTCCAGTCCATTAAGAGGCAGTGGAGAAGAGGAAGCAAGCAAGGAGACTGAAAACGGGGAGCCAGTGAAGCAGTAGAAGACCCCAGTGGGGTGGGAAGGAAGAAAGTGTATCAGAGAAAGGAAGAGGCAATCAGCAGCGACGGGCGCTGACAGGTCACACACGGTGAGGACAAAGGGCAGTGTGACTATAAATTATGGGGGCAAAATTGCGATTAAAGTGGGTTTAATAGCAATTAATAGAGACCAGGAAAGAAAAATACAGACAGTGTCAAATAAATGTCTTTGAGGAGTTTTGCTGTGAGGAAATGGGGCAAAAGTAAGACCTAATGAAGATATTTCTACAGTGAAAGAATAATAGCACGTCTATATGTTTATGAATGTGACATAGTAAAGAGAAGGGGAAAAAAGACTTTGTAAGAAAGCCCAGAATGATGTTCTTGCCTGGATGAGAGAAGTGGCTTCCGGCACACAATGGCAGCTACGAGCAGGTCATAAACAGTTCCTCCTTCCAGAGGCATAAAGCCAGGCAAAGCAGGGGACGGCAGGAAGGGGTGGCAAATCCTCACAGGATTGCTTATGTTTCCTCAGTGATGCAGGAACAAGGAGGAGAAGGCGTCATTTGAGGAGAGACTGAAAAAGTCTGAAATAGCCATCTGAGACAGGTGGGGAGGAAATGGATTAGGGATGTAGGAAATAATTGGTGGCAGCACCAGCGACCCACTTCAGGTGGGTGGTCATGGATTGCACTGAGTTGAGTCAGCTCAGTGAAGGGCTTTTCTCCAGTCGTTCTTACCACTGGATGCAAGAAAAGAGTTGGGGTTTATCCAGATGATTTTGTTGAAGATGAAGCCAGACAGACAGAAGGGAGGGACGACAATGATAAACCATGAAACTGAGCTGGGTGAGCAGGTGACAAAGAATAGCAAGGGGGTAGGAGGTAATAAAAGCTAGAAGGATCAATGGAGTTGAGATAGGAAACTTCATCTTCCTGAATTATACCCATTTTTTAACTACTCCATTCTATCTGAACCTTAATTCTGTTATTTATCATATTATACCTTTCCGTGTCACATAAAAATAACAACAAATACAGCACTAATGCATTTATTTATTCTACCTATTCAAAAAAAATTCTGATGGTACCAGATGCTATGAGTTATAAAGGAAAATAGGATTGATCTTTCATCTCAAGGACTTCATAACCTGGGACAGAAAATAGACAAGTAAATGAGGGGTCACAAAACGATGTGGTGGGTACCATGGAAAACTACTCTAGGAGTACAACGGAAAGATCTCTGAGTCGGGGTGAAAGAAGATTTCCGTTTAGAGGGGATTCTAAAGTGGGGTTTGGAAGATTGAATAGAACCCAGCTAACAAGAAAATCAAAAAGGCCTTCCATGGTTCATCTAAATCATAAATTAAAATGTTGACTGGGGATGGGGTGAGAGTAGAGGTTGTGGCATACCCCTAAAGGCGGCCTCCTAAATTATATAATTTCAGGAAGTAGCTGCAGCTGTTCTACCAGGCAGGGCCATTTCACACAGATCTATTTTCTCCATCTTCTCCACCAAGCCATTTCAAATAACTACTTCAAATGCCTGGCCAGAATCAAAATGCTCTATCAAGTTTCATAGACCTCCCATCAGGGAGGCTATCTAAAAGAGAGATTGGTTTGCCCTTTGTTCCTAGAGAATTCAGGAAGGCCCTTATAATTAATCACTGGCTTTTTTGCTAAGTGCTAACGAACCACTTGTTTAATAGTGTGTTTCAGTGTTTTGCCACTAACTGACATCAGACTCATCAATCTGTAAACTTGCATGTTTATAAAGAATGAAAACAGGCTGGGAATCAATATCCCTTTCTGAAAATGTTTGAAGAAGATAACAGTGTTTAAGAAATGCTTTCATAAGGGAATTGAGAGAGGAAAAGTATTGCCTAAGACAAAAGTCAAAGATAGAGAGGGGAAGATACATGAAAGAAAATGAGTGCACTGGCTTTAGAAAAGGAATGTTATTTAAGAGGTTTGCATTCAAGTCATGAAGGGGAGTAATCCAGGCCAGCCTGGGTAAAGTCCTTAGAAGTCAAAGATAATGTCTTAGCTCTGACATCTGGTGAAGGGCTCTTATACAGCTTGAGATAAAAGCCAGACTCACCCAGGGAAAACTTGGAAACCTTTTTTAAAATAAAACAAAGGAAATTATTTTCTATGACATCACATCAACTCAGCCAACTCCCAGTTTGCCAATGCTTGTCACAATGTTTACAATTAAAAATTCAAATACACAAAAGTCCTTGGTTCCACTGCAGTTCAGCAAGGCTGCCAAGAATCTGGGATAACTTCTTCAAGGGAAAGCAAAAAAAAACCAAAACAAACAAACATTAAATTGATGACAGACAGAGAATTGCAGCTCAGCTCAGATAACAGACACTAGAGGGTTAAAGAACTTGCTTTAAATGGGTCACCTCAAGGCCTATCAGGCCACTAATTGCACTTTTTCTTCCTATAATTACAAAAGTTTACTCCCAGGTTTTATTTTTATTTCCTTAATGCCTATATTAATTTTTGAATCTAAGAATCAAAATACAGACCTAATACTACTTTTATCAAAGTTAAAAGCAGTGCCTGACCAAAGATGAGGCATGGCCAAGGGAGAGACTTCCTTTGATTATCCTCTGCTTAAATCTCACATATTAAAAAAAAAAGAAAGAAAGAAAAGAGGCTTTGGCAAAGAGAAAAGGCCATGTGAGGACACAGTGAAAAGGTGGCCATCTACCAGCTGAGGAGAGAAACATCAGGAGAAAACAACCCTGCTAATACCTTGATCTTGAACTTCCAGCCTTCATACATAACTGTGAGGAAATAAATGTATGTTGTTTGAATAACCAAAAATAAACACAAAAAGTAATGCTTGAGTGTCTGGTGAGCAGAAAATCCAGTTCTCTGTTCAGTTTTTGCTGGGGAAGCAGGAGGTAGAACCTAGAAATCCTGAAATTGCCAAATTTAAAAGTCTGATTAATCTTTTTCTCAAATTAATATTAGGAACAATTTATTATTATGTCAAGATTATTCAGCCCTAAAAACAGATATGTTTCCTTTAGGGAAGGGAGCTAAGGCAACTAGAACAATATGCCAATTGTTACAGGTTAGAGTTACCATTGAAATATTCCTTCTATTGCCACACAATTTTTTAACCAGAATTATTTATGAAACAAAAGCCCAAATGTTTTCAATAATTATATAAGTGGCTATTCTATTCCACAACCAGATATAACCCCCTATATGGTTTTATATGCTCTGAACAGACAAACAAGTCACAAAAGCAAATAATTTTAAAAACCAAGAAACATGAATACTTTAGATTGAAGTGAAATTTACTATATGCTAAAAGAATCTGACACTTAGTGACGAATCACTGTTGTACTACGTGGTGATTGTGCCTAATTGGCAATTTATATATCTGTTGTAACTAGTGTTTTTAATCATTTTTTCTCTTCTTTATTTCTCTGCATCTACTGTCAGCGTTGCTTGTCAGTTTTCTTCATTCCATGATAGATTTTAACTCTCATTAATTTACTTCTGTCATGCAAGTGAAAACAATATTACAGATGGGGCATTTCTAAATTAGATCCAAGGCTCTGTTCAAAGGCCCTCTGTGCCCCCAACCCTAGGCCAACCCAACAGTCTTTCGAATACCCTGTTAACCACCTTCCCTCCATTCAGGACCCTAGAAGGAGGAAAATGTAGGTTACACATGGGGTGCAAGTTGGTTATCTGACAGCACGTGCTGGCAGCAGCAATCAGCGCAGGGGTAAGGAGAGAAGGTCACTTAGTCCACGTTGCATGAAATGATGGAGAGGAATGCACCACGGAGGGGGCAAGCAAATGGGGAGATGATGAGCCTGCACCCTAATACCTTTGGGTTTTTTTCCTGTCTACTTTCTCCTGACAACAACATGGAGATAAACCACCCCTTAAAAAGAAGAGGATGCTGAAGTATCCCTTAGAGAAGGGGGAGTTGGGTGGCGCCTGTGGCTCAAAGGAGTAGGGCACCGGCCCCATATGCCAGAGGTGGTGGGTTCAAACCCAGCCCTGGCCAAAAACAGCAAAAAAAGAGAGATAGAGAGAAGGGAGAGTTTATCTCCACACTATTCCACAGACATCTGTTAGATCTCACGCACTTCTTATCATCCAAACAATAATTAACAAATGCATAATTTTAAATCATTTTTTTTATGCACACAAAGTAAAGGTCATTTATTTTCCTTCTATCCCTGGGTTCAGTACATAGATGACTTCTCTTCGCCCTTTGGATTGATAATTTTCTCCAGCTTGCTGATGATGATATGATAGAGCTCAGCTTAGAAGGCCCTCAGGCCCAGCACCATGGCCCTAACTCCCCATATACTGCCTCATCTTGCTCGTGCACCAAGGCTCGGTAATCCATTACGTGGGTCTCCTTGGAGGCCTTAGCCACAGCATCCCTAGGTTCTGAGAAGTACCTGGAAACGGTTGTCTGGAAGGCTTCCACTTTGGTCTTGACTGCATTCACCCTCTCCAGCACCTTCTCCTGGATTGCTACCCCCAAATCATTTCCATCCTCAATCTTAGGGATCAGGTGCTGGATTCATGTGATCACCAGAGTGTACTTCTCTTTGAGAGTCCAGACTTCTGGCTTAACCAGGGCAAGCAGGAACAAGACTTTCTCATTCCCAGGGAGAAATCCACACTTAGGGACTTCTTTCTTCTTCTACGTCTCTGTTTCCATCTCATCATCCTTGGGCAGGAGGACTGGGATGGGAATATCCAGTGGGGCCCAGTGGGAGGTCAGGTCAGCCACTGAGAGAGTCGTCTTGTAAGAGCTAGTTCAGGTATATGATTTTCTGTGGCAAGAATCTGTAGAGGAACTCCTCAGCTTCCTGGAAAAGATTTTGCCTGAAGACATCTGTCTTCTTGAGGGCCTCCCCACTCAGGTGCACTCCACAAGACTTGGCCATGCTGCTTCAGTTGCTAGATCGGTCTCCCTGTTTATTTTTGTTGTTGCAGTTATTGCCACTGAAGTGGCAATAGAACTTATAAATTCTTTGCCTAGGCTGATATCTAGAAGTTTTACAACATATTCT
Source organism: Galagoides demidoff (assembly GCA_963574575.1). Taxonomy (NCBI): domain Eukaryota; kingdom Metazoa; phylum Chordata; class Mammalia; order Primates; family Galagidae; genus Galagoides; species Galagoides demidoff. Next base: position 15,482 of record CAUYQV010193445.1, on the reverse strand, counting down.
TCTAGAATTCTTTTGGTTTCAAGTCCTAGATTTAAGTCTGTAAATCATTTTGAATTAATTTTAATGAGTGTTAAGAGTTATGGATCCTGTTTCAATTTTTAGTGTAGTTTTCCCTATTCCACTTATTGAATTGGGCTTCTTTACCCAGTGCATGTTGCTGTGTACTTTGTTAAAGATCACATGGCAATCTGTGGTTGGTCTTATGTCTGGATTCTGTTATGTTACATTGGTGTATATGTCTGTTTTTGTGCTGGTACCATACTGTTTTGGTTACTGTAGCCTTGGGATATAGTTTAAGGTTTGGTAAAGTGATGCCTCCAGATTTGTTCCTTTTGTTTAAGGTTGCTTTGACTACTTGGGTTCTTTTCTGGTTTCAGATAAAGCATAGAACTATTTTCTCTACATCTGTGAAAAATGATGTTTTGATGGGAATTACACTGAATTTGTAAATAACTTTGGGAAGTTTGGACATTTTATTAATAACAACGTTGAGCAATAAATACTTAAAAACTCTCTTGGGTTGGGTGAGGTGCCTTACACCTGTAATCCTAGCACTTTGGGAGGCTAGGAATTTGAGATGAGACTAAGAAGCATATTGAGACACTGTGCAAAAAATAGAAAAATTGCCTGGGCATGTTGGCATGTGCTTGTAGTTCCAACTACTTGGTAGGCTAAGGCAGGAGTATTGTTTGAGTCTGTAGTGAGCTATGATTGGGCTACTGAACTCCATTCTGTGTGACAGAATTGAGACCCTGTCTCAAAAAACAACAAAACAAAAAACCAGTTCTCTCTTATAGCAATAATTTTGCAGGCAGTGACATTCTACTATAAACAACTTTTTGGCTGTCTGAGTTTAGGTAATTTACCTTGTGTCTCTACTTTGGTTTTCTTGTCTCAACAGTCAGTGGTATTCTTGTCCTTAGAAAAGCTTTCTTAGAGTCCTATTCACTAAGTAGTGCTGGGAAAATTGGATAAGCACATGTAGAAGATTGAAACAGGATCAGCATCTCTTACCAGTCATTAATTCAAGCTCACTTAGAGCTTTCTAAGGGCTAGATGAGGAGATGCAGAAGCCTGGTGCATACTACCTGGAATTAAATGCTCTCCACACGTGACTCCCTGCTTTCCCTCCTCCTCATGACCCCTGGTGACATTCCAGGTACTTTCAGGAGGCCAGACCTGACGGTGAGGTGCCAAATAGAACCACAGGACTTTGATAGGAAGGGACTGGCTTGGGAATGCCCTGAAGTAAGCAACATTTGGTTTGCTCCTTTCTGAAAGGAATTCTCCTTGAGAGTACCACATTCTAAACCCAGGTCAAATTTGTTCCAAGGCCTTCTAAAGCTAATTCTGTATTATGTAGCACTTATTTTAATGATCCAGTGGGTTATCTCTTCACCTCAAAGATTAAACCGAGAATTCCTTCTGGCAAGGATGAAAGGAAAGGAAGAAGGGTTGTTGGCCAGCAAAAACAGAATAGAAGAGAAATTTATGCCCAGAACGCCCACATGAGCACACCACATCCACTCGAAGAAGGCTTTTCAATCCCAAAATTCCAGCCAGGGTTTTTTTAGGTAAGGATTGGTCTTTGTGCTGGATGTTTGTCTTGGACTTCTTCACACTTTTCCCTATTCCTGTGCTCCACTCTCTCCTCCTTGCCTTCTCTCTACTCACTGGATCCTCAGAAGGAAGATGATAAGAATCACATATCTGACCACCCTTTTTGAGAACTCTGAAAATACTGAGGCTTTCCTAATGAGGGGACATCTGGCCAAAGCCACTGGCCATTGGCTTGTTGTGTAGTGGGTTTGGAAGTTGAGGAGTGCTGTGACTACGCAGGCTTCCCTGCTTTACCTTTCGTGTTCCTGAGGATCTTTTTTTTTTTTTTTTGAGACAGAATCTCACTCTGATACACTTGGTAGAGTCCTGTAATTTCATAGCTCACAGCAACCTCAAACTCCTGGGCTCAAGCGATCTCTTCACCTCAGCCTCCCAAGTAGCTGGGACTATAGGCGCCTGCCACAATGCCCAGCTTCTAGCTCATTTTTGTATTTTTAGTAGACATTGCGGGGGCAGGGTCTCACTCTTGCTCAGGTTGGTCTTGAACTCTTGAGCTCAAGCAATCTATGCACCTCAGCCTGTTAGAATGTCAAGATTACAGGCATGAAACACTGCTCCTGGTCTTTGAGGATCAGTTTTTATAAAAAGACAAGTTATCCTACTTACATTACCCATTAGAATTCTCAACTGGGGCTTTTAAAAGTTTTGCCTTTTCCATATAGCAAAGGTAGGGAAGTCAATTTGGATAGGTTTGACACAAGCTCAGTGCAAGTGCTGATTGTGTATGTTTAAAAGTTACAGTGGAAGGAGGGAGATAGCACTTCAAGTTAAGTAAGCTGTGTGGAGAATACAGTTTATACGTCTAGTAGTCTTCATTTAGAGATGGTGTGACTCAGAGTTCATCGACACAGAGTTTCCTGGAAACTCTCCAGTCTCAGACCTCTTTAATTACATGGAGTGCTGCGTTTTCCTTCTTGTTGCCATTCCTCTCACCACAAGGAACATGTGTACAAGTCATAATATTTAAACATATTGAGGGTTCTATACTGCAATGGAAAAGGAATTTCAGGAATGTTTTGAGGGGAAATATTTATTTTTTATGACTGTCCTTCAAATCTATAGCTTTGGGAACTGTAACTTAAGATGAGTTTTAGTCAACTGCAGTAAGTGGTTTTAAAGAAGCAAACACGAATGCCTAGTTAGAGCATACGTTGAAGGTCTGTGTATTTCCCGGTTCAGGGGACTTCAAATCAAAGCACCCTCAATGGAAAATTTGCTTAAAAATGAGAGATGCAGTGTCCAGTTCCGACGTCAGGGTGAGCAGCATTATCTTTGGCTGAGGTTCTCTCCTGTCTTGCCCTGTAACATTGAGCTGCAGGCTGTAGCGTGATGCCTGCATGTGCTTTTCCTGGCTGGCTGTCCTCTTAGGTTTGGCCCTGGTGGATTTAAAGGTTCTCCAAGTTGGCCAAACCTACTGATGAACTCTCTGAGCGTGATAGGTTGGAGGTGGTGGCAGAAACAGCCAAGATGAGTAGATTCTGGTGTTGAAAGAGGATGAAGTGGAGCGATTCGGAACAGATGCAGAGTTACTTATTTCAATTGATCCCATCTTTGTAGGCTTCTTTTCAACTTTAGAATGGCTTCTTACTTTGGCTTTGTATATTTATCTTTCCCTTAACTTTCCAGCCATAATATATTTGAGTCAGCAGAGCTTAGAATTTGTGCCTAATTGGTGCAAATACAGTTTGGAAACTGAAAGGTTAGGTAAGTTATGTGCAAGTAGGAAATTTAACTTAAACCAGAACTGTCTATTTCCCAGACCTGAACCCATTTAATCTGGAATCACTAAGCCAACGGCCAATTTAACATCAGCATAGTCTAAATGGAAACAAATGAGTAGCAAGTGTAATTTTGGTTGGACCAGATGCTTTTAACTTCATGTGAAACATAAAGTAGGGCCTGTGTTTGTGAAATGTTTCATGACCCCATTTTCATTTGGGGTTTGCAGTAATACTGCTGCCCATCTTCTTTTGTTCTTTTTGTATGGAGTTGTTTGCTTGACTCCGGTCCTTTCGTACCCAGCCAATGTATCCACTTCACTGTCGCTCATTTCTTTTACCTTCATCTGCCCTTGCTGTATATCCCATGCATTCTAGACTTGCCTTGCCGCTGGAGATCAATTTGAATTGTGAATCTGACTTCCCGGTTGTTATTTCTGTTTTTAGAAAGGCAGTCTGATAAAATTCTCCCATCCAGGATGACCAGTTCTGAATGGTTTAATAAGAATCATAAATTTGCATAATTTTATTGGAAAGAACTTTATTCTTCCCCTAGGCCTATCAAAGTACCTACCCCATGGAAGATGATTAATTACTTACTAATTGAACTTATATGGTCAAATGGTGCATTATTTTTTTAATAGATTATCACATGAGAAGCCAGATTTAAAGAGATTGATTTGTGTCTGTATCTACAGATACCTAGCACATATCTGTTTTTTAAATATGTAGAGAATAATGCTAGAAGAACAAAATAAAAACAAGGATTATATCTGGGAGATGGGAAGTATGAGTAAACCAGACAGCCAAAGGAAAAAATATGCTGTTGGTCTCTCAGCATTGGGAGTGAGGACTGAAATACAATGAACATTTTACATTAAGAGTGTATTTTTTTTTCTTTGAAATTGAATTTCACCCTGTTGCCTTGGCCACTACATCCTCAAACTCCTTTGCTTAATGGATTCTCCTGCCTCAGCCTCCCCAATAGCTGGGACTACAGGTGTGTGCCACCACACCCTGCTAATTTTTCTATTTTTTGTAGAGATGAGGTCTAGCTCTTGCTCCTGAGCTCAAGCTATCCTCCTGCCCTGGACTCCCAGTATTACAGGAGGGAGCCTCATTGCACCCAACTGGTATTCTTTGATAGGATAATTTTCTGTTATTATGTTATTATATATTCCATCATATAGGTATTTTGGTTATGTTGGGGGTGAGAGAGATTTGATACTTACTATTGAGAATTCTTCATCAGTGTTAATGAAAGGAAGCAAATGCAGGTAATTCATATTTGACTTTGGATTCTGTGTTATCTGAGATTTTACCTCAAACAGAATTAACGGCACAGCCCCTTGATGTGGCTTGAATTTTGGAAGCTGCATATTCTCCCTCCTCAGTTCTGTCTCTCTCTTCTTGTACTTTCTTTTTCTCTTTCTTCACTTATAAGTGGGACTATCTTGGAGGTTGCGTAGGGATGCCCCAAGCTGAATTGTCAGCTTCTGTGACTTGGGGTCCAGCTGATGCTGCTGATAGCATGTTAAAATAGTCAATAAATATTCCCCTTACTATTTTTCTTGCAAGAAGAGGTAGCTTGATTCTTCATAAAAGATAACTAGATTCTGTATTTCATACAACAGAAAATCAGACTTGGCCTTTGTTATTACTGAAGATACTGGCTTTGCAAGGCAGACTTCCTGTAGTTTTTAAGCCCCTTTGAAGGCGGTTTGTAGCAGTTAGATGACAGTGCTGAGTGAGAGGGAGTAGATATTGCTGGCGGTCAGATGATCTGAAAGAGGCTTTTGCTAATGCCCCTAAGCCAGTTTTATGGTTAATAATTCTTTGGCTCTTGCGGGTAGGCATACATAGTATAGTAGATGGCAAGGTGAGGGCTGTAGGCTGTCTCCTCAGCAGCTTTTTTGCCAGGCAGTGTGTAACTACCAATGTAGATCCCATGCTGAATTCTGCCTCATATGCACAACCTCTTAAGGAGTAAGGCCTAGTCGTGTGACTATTCTGTAAGCTCTGGGAGGTGCCAACACTCTTCCTTTCAGTACTGGTGTAGTTCTACCCATAAGATATGCATTGAGGCAGAAGGGAAGTCATTGAGGCAGTGAGACTGACTTACCGTCCTTCACAGTTGGAATCCTGAGTTTGGGGTGTTGATCCAAAGGGTTGTGGCACTGGGGCTTTCTCAGTTTGTCTGCCTGTCTAGTCAAGGGCAGGGATTCACTATGGTGTTTCTAAACTACTCCACATTTAAGAAAAATATCACTATTTTGCCTGTGAAACACACTATAGAACCTCTGTAAGTTGACCACCCAAGGGATTTACAAACTGGTCAACATACAGAGGTGGTCACCATAAGGAACTAGGCCTACTGTACTGATACGTACATGTGGTGCATGTCCATTCTTTGAAAATCAGGTCAGCCTAAGGAGGTGGTCAATGTGGGCGGGTGGTCAACTATGGAGTTTCTCTTGTAATTTTTAACATCTAATTTGTTAATTAACAAAGACTTTAGTGTTCATGACAAATTAAGAAATTGAAGACTTCTTCTCACTGACTCTGGAGTGGGAGCTTTCCAGGGCTTTCTGATGCTAACTAAGGAAGTACCTTTGGGATGTGTTTTCAGCTGGGGTAACCCACTCTCCTGGGGCAAAGGTCAGAACCAACTGTTGTGTTTGTTACACAAGCAGTACTGAAGTATTTTAAAGATAATTACAAACACAACAGAAGGATGTTTTGTGATTCTTCTTGCATGTGAGAATCAGATTGGGGGATGCATTTGGACATGAAAATGTTGAAATATAAGGAACATTTTTGTGGCGGATGGGAAAAATTGAAAACACATTTGATGTTGAGACTGTCCTGGAAAACCTAAGACACGTGGTTGCCAGAGAACAGGCCTTTTCAGTTTGCTTTTTTTTGGCCCAGATGCCACAGGGAAGTGGAGATAAAAATACAGAATACAGGCTAGTAAACTTTTTCTTCCCATAATACACACACACACACACACATATATACACACTTTATTTTATTTTTTTTGAGACAGAATCTTATTCCATTGCCCAGGTTAATGTGCCATGGCCTCTGTCTAGCCCACAGCAACCTCAAACTCCTGAGCTCAAGCAATTCTCCTGCCTCAGCCTCCTGAGGAGCTGGGATTACAGGTAGCTGCCATGAGGCCTGGCTGATTTTTCTGTTTTTTAATAGAGATGGGTTCTTGCTCTTGCTCAGGCTGTTCTCAAATTCCTGAGCTCAAGTGATCTTCCCACCTCCCAGAGTGCTAGGATTACAGGCATGAGCCACCACATCTGGCCTGTAGGCATACTTTAAAGCAGCAATCCCCAACCTTTTTGGCACCAGGGACTGGTTTTATGAAAGACAGTTTTTCCGGGGACCAGGCAGGGGCCTGAGGGTATGGTTTTCAATATGAGTCTGCAAGGAATTTATTATGGACTCTGTGCAGTCAAACCTCTCTGCTAATGCCATTCTGTATTTGTAGCCGCTCCCCCGTGCTGGCATCACTGCCAAAGCTCCACCTCAGATCATCAGGCATTAGATTCTCTTAAGGAGCATGCCGTGTAGCTCCCTCAGATGCAGAGTTTACAGTAGGGTTCAGGCTCCCGTGAGAATGTAATGCTGCTGCTGATCTGAAGGAGGTGGAGCTCAGCAGTGATACAAGCAGTGGGAAGCAGCTACAAATACAGAAGAAGCTTTGCTCACTCACCCCCTGTGCGGTCTGGTTCTCAAAGACCTTGGACTGGTCTCTGTCTGTGGCCTGGGAACTGCAGCTTTAAGGTACTGTGTATTAAATGTAAACTTAATGTCATATATTTGTTAAAGTATACACAGCTTTTTTACCTTCAGCCATAGTTCTCAAATATTTCAGTGTCGGGACACCTTTACATTTAAAAAATTATGAAGGACCACAAAAGAGATTTACTTTGTATGGTTTATAGCAATTGACACTGTATTCTCATTTAAGACAGTTTTAATAGATTTACTGATACATTTAAGAACATTAAATCTAGTAAGAGTTAATAAAACTTATTTTTTCACAAAAAGCTCTCTATGTTTTCCAAGACAAAATATTTAGTGAGATAAATGACATCATTCTACGTCTTTGCAAACCTCTTTCACATCCCGTGTGTTCTTACATCTACTCTGCATGCGGTCTGTCCCACTGTCCCTTTTCATGGGGCTTCTAAAAAACACCTGTATACATCTGTGAGAAAATGCAAATGGAAAAGGTCAGACATGACTGAGTGCTATGAAAATTGTTTTGGCCTTGCAGACCTTTTAAAGGGTATCAGGGACCACTGGGATCCCTGAGTGACAGTTGGAGAACTGCTTTTTTATCTCTTCAAGAAGTGTGCTACCCCCCATTATTTTGCGTGGTCCTCATGCGATCCCTGAGAAGTACTTTCTCCATTTTATAGTGGAGGCAAACTGGGATTCTGGAAGAATAAGTGTTATGAAAATTCCTTAGCTGTTGGTGCAGGCAATTTTAAATGAGTCTTCTGATGACTCTGTTTCTGACTCTGCATGGTTTTAATGCATGTCTTTGTTTACCCTAAGCTGTGCTTGCCTTCTGCTCAAATTTAGAATACCGGGAGAGGGAAGTATTTGTCTTTTATTGATGCGACTTGACAGTAGAGATTAGTTATTTGTAGAGGGTTATGGCTTTGGGTGACTTTTCAGCCACTCTCATATTAAGTTTTTATCTATAACATTTTTATGTTTGATTGCCATCTTTGACAAAAATAAGTGATAGTGTTTACTATGTTCTTTGGTGTGTGTTTTAAATAGGTTATTTAAGGACAGTCATTTTATTTTCTCACTTTGCGTGGATTGTATTTCATATCTTTGAAGAGCCGAGTGGATTTGGCAGAGTGTTACCTAGGCCCCAATTAACTATATTTACATGCATGCTCCACACACTTGTGTCCTCCATGGAGGGCAAAGCAAGTCTCTCTCTCAAACCTTTCAGGAACAAGTCTGTTGTGGAGGAGATGAGTTTTGAAATTTCTATACCCAATGGACTGTAACTTTTTGTACAGTGTACTGATCTTTTAATATTCACTCTAAATGAATTATCAGAAAAATGAAAATTACTAGAGAAGCAACAAAAGATGTAAAATATCAACGTGAATTATTATTATGTCATTCAAAATGCAATTAACTGCTTTTTCATTATAAGAGTTTCTAAATGCCTGCCCTCAGTTTCTGCTCATTCTGTATTACCTGCTGGCTGTCCGGGAATGCACGCTTTGTGTCCTGGCAGCGGACTACACTTTGAATAGCACTGATGCCTTTCCTAGTACTGTGCATAATTCAAACCGAGATTTCAGTTATGTTACTTGCTGTCTCTCATCCTCAACTTCTACCTAAAGTAGTGAATTCTTACTTATTCTTTTCTGCCTCCTCCAGTAATATCTAAATGGTGTTGTATATTGTTCCAAAGTAAGGTATGTGTATTCAACTTATAAAATTAAAAAGAGTCATGACTGTTGTAGAAAACACTAAAATATAAGGTCAGATTACATTATTCTGAACCTCATTTTCTCTCTTAATAAGATAATACCTCTAGCTTACGTCTTTGAGAGGGATGAAATAGAGAAAGAAAGTTATCCCAGATGTCTTGAGTTAAGGGAAAGAATGAGTGATTGCTTATTTTTCTTTATGGGATTCTAACATACTTGCTCCATTGAAGACTTGTGGATGGAGGGAGGAACAGAGCTACAGCTGGTCAGAACCAGTAGCAGCTGAGAAAACGAGGGAAAACAGAAACAAACAGGCCAGCCAGGGGTGGAGGAGGCTTTCAGAGATAGAGACAGCAACTTTGATAGGATGAGGTTGGTTTCTAAGTGTCGAACAGTCAGCTGGACCTGTGGTCATCACTGTCAGTGCTGGGTTTCCCTGGCTTAACCATTTGATGAATGTCTGCTATGTGCCAGGTAGGGGCTGGTTCCTTTTCGTAGACCCTCACTTAATCCTCATAAGACCCAGAAGAGAACAGAGACTTATAAGGGGGAAATAAAGTTTTTCAAGGGCATGCAGCTAGTAAGTAGTGAGGCTGGAATTAAAACACACATGAGTGTGATGCCAGAGCCTCTTACTCTTCCCAGATTTGCTACAAATTTCACAGATGGGGAGTTGAGGCTGAGGACAGCCCATAGGCGAGTTGTAAGATGCCCGGCACACCAGCCCTCATAGTTTCATGACAATTCCTACAGTACTTCTCCAGATAAAGAAGATGGAAGATGGTGAAGTATCTGTTTCCAGAAACATTTTTAAGGAAGTCAGAGAGAGGCCAAAAGGGACTTAAGTTTCTTCAGAGAGGAAGTTGAGAAACTCAAGTATAGCAAACCACTAATGCCAGATGTTATTTATCCAAAGGTTTTTGGCCACATTGCAATACTTTCTGGGATCTCTGCTAGTTCTCTACAATCTTTCCAAAGCTGCTTTGAGTTTTTAAAATATATGTACCTGAATTTGAAACCATGGTCATTTAATCCAAAATATGCTCTCAGAACCCTAAATTCTTTGTAATAACAATGGTGGAAACACAGGAAGAATCACTGCAAATGATTATTTGAAGTATTATTTTATTCTAACTGGAAAAAAAAATTTCTGAACCGTCAACTACATCTAAAATAAATTGTATTTTTGCTTTAAAAAGTCATATTTAGCCCTCTCTTACTACATACGCATAGACTGTTTTGTACTTAAATTTTTATTATTCCTTATTGAGAGGCTAAAAAGAGATTTCATTATAGATATCTTTGACTTTTTATGTAAACAGTAACAAAAGCTTTTACATTTAGTTGTAAGGCCAAAAAAATTATTCACTATTCTGTTAAGCAATGATTTTCAACCTGTATGCCGTGAGACGATCTTAGGTATGCTGTAAAAATTTTTAAAGGTCATTAATTAAATTATTTTTGAAAGAAGTTTAAAGCACAGTTAAGTATATTGTTTTTACTTTTTTATTTTTAATCAACATAATTTAAGTGTGCTGTGGAACTTTGCAGATTGAAGTGTGCCATGAGATAAAAAATGTTAAAAGAAAACACTGCATGTAAAGGATGGGTACACGTATGGGCAATTAAAATTTTATCTTATTAGTGGCTGGGCCCAGTGGCTCACGCCTGTAATCTTAGCAATCTGAGAGGTCAAGGCAAGTGGATTGCCTGAGCTCAGGAATTTGAGCCCAGCCTGAGCAAGAGCGAAACTCTGCCTCTAAAAATAGCCAGCCTTGTGGCAGGCACCTGTAGTCCCAGCTACTCTGGAGGCTGAGGCAAGAGAATCACTTAAGCCCAGGAGTTTGAGGTTGCTGTGAGCTATGCCATGATGCCATTTTACTAAGGGCGACAAGTGAGACTCTGTCTCAAAACAAACAAAATTGAAAAAAACATTTTTTTCTCCTATTAAAAGTTATTGATTTGTGATTCAATTCTTTTAATCATCCTTCCTCTCCTGTGTCCTATTTTCAGTAACATTGCAACTTTAATATCTTGACTTTTGATAGTCATTTTTTTCTCTTCACTAAAGAGTATTTTCAAGTTATTTTTCTTGTTCTTGAGACTTCAGTCAAAGATTCTCTTCTAATTGTTCCTTTTTATGTTTTTACCAGTATATTCTGTGATCTTCCTTTTTGTTCTCTAATGCAGGATGCACATTATAATTCAATACATCATCGTAATTGATAGAAAACTTGGAGGAGGTGCTCTGAGGGGGCGGTTTGGCGCTGGTAGCTAAGTGGTTAGGGCGCGGGCCACAGGCACTGGGGCTGGTGGGCTCCAACCTGGCCCCGTCCTACTAATGACAGAACAACAACAGAAAATAGCCGGGCATTGTGGCAGGTGCCTGTAGTCCCTGCTAGTTGGGAGGCTGAGGCAAGAGAATTGCTTAAGTCTAGGAGTTGGAGGTTGCTGTGAGCTGTGATGCCATGGCACTCTACCAAGGGAGACATAGTGAGACTCTGTCTCAAAAAGAGAAAGAAAGAAAACTTGGAGGGGAGATCAATCTCCTTTTCTTCTTAATAAAGGGTCATGAAGAAACTTTTGACTCTGACTGTTGAACGTGTTTCTAAAATAATAGCCTTATACTCCTGAGGCACAGAGGAAATGACTCCTGATGGCTGAAAACCTTGGAGTGTTTGAGAGCATCCCTTCAGATATTACTTCTCCCCAAATGTGTGGTAAATGGAGATTTGGAAGGAGTGGAAGTAAATGGCTCCTGACATAATTGTCAGTGAGGCAAGGGGTCCGGTTGCTGTGTCCCGTGCCCCCATCAGAGGGAAGCGTGAGATTTCATGTCTGAGCCATGTTCTCTCCCACCTGCGTGTAGGGGACTTCATCCTCCCTTCCCCTGCAGTGTGCAGAATTCTCCCTGCTGCCCCTTTGCTGGATTCTCATCGAAAGCCAGCCTGTGTGCCCCTTCCTCTCCCATGCATAAAGGGAGAAGGCATTCCTTGATTGGGCCTCTTAAGATATCAAATGGCTATTTTGAAATAAATCCTCAAGATGTTTGGACTTTATCAGTTAATTCTTCATGAAAGTTATGGCTCATAAAGCTTCAAAAGTGAACCTCATTGAGAATTGGTGAGGAACTCAAAGGTCCCCTCTATATGGTACCACTGATGGCCAATCAAACTGATCTTGCACTGTGTCCCACTGGGACCTCCAGCACTGTCTCTCTCGAGCTGGCAGTTCAACCTACCTCTCCGGCTTAGTCATGCCTCTGGCTTCCCTGGGACCTCCCTTAAAATTGGTTTAAAAGTGAAGCTCAGTGGGTGTCCATAAGGGGAATAATTCACTCCATGCTGGAAAGAAGGCACTTGACCTTATTCTAAGGTTATGCTGCTTACCTAAGTAATATTAAAAATAAGCAATTATTTTTTTCTATTGGTCTGAAGTGGTCTTGTACCTCTGGTGAGACTAATTATCTTCATTAAGAGAGTAGCTGTATATGTGCAGTTATTATTTTTGGCAAACACAGGAGCATTAACAGTCCACATGGTGATAGTCAGATCCCAAAGTCTGGCCTAGAGGGGAAGAGTTTTTCCCTACCTGCACTAGCTCTAAATTTATAATCCATCCCTAGGCAGAGAAATGCGGAAAAAAAAAAATAAAAAAAACCCAAACTCCTTAGGTGCCATCTATTGCTGCTGTGTTATTACTGATTCCAGGAGTGAGGCTGGGTGGGAAGTATTCATTCCTAATCCTTAATTTTTGAAGTATTGAGAGTTTTTCTCTCCCCAACTGCAGAGCTAATTTGTCTGTTTCTGGATTACTCCGTCTAGTTGGTTGAGTTTGTCTTTTCTCAGAAGGGAAGCAGGCTAATTTAGCGTAAAGGGAGTTTGATTAGAAAGGTAAGTTTTAGAGCAAAGAAAGAACTGAAAGCCTTCCAGAGTATTAAAAAACTGCTTTTGGATTATTCATGTTTTGGATAATGGAATATATATGTTGTAGCTCACTCTCTTACATTCCAGTTTACTTTCATGGTTATGAAAGTAAATATAAAATATATTTAGTCCTGAAAAAATTTTTTTTTTATTAAGATGAGAACACTAAACAAGAGCTTTGTCCTTTTTTTTTGACAGAACCTCAAGTTGTTGCCTTGGGGTAGAGTGCTGTGGCATTACAGCTTACAGCAACCTCCAACTCCTGGGCTTAAGTGATTCTCTTGCCTCAGCCTCCCAAGTAGCTGGGAATATAGGCACCTGCCACAACGCCTGGCTATGTTTTGGTTGTAGTTGTCATTGTTGTTTGGCAGGCCCAGGCTGGATTTGAACCTGCCAGCTCTGGTGTATGTGGCTGACGCTTTAGCCTGTGGTGCTAAGGGTGCCAAGCCAGCTTTGTCCTCTTAACAGATTTTAAGTGTAGGTTTGGGTATCCCAAATCCAAAAAATCCAAAAGTTGAAGTGCTTCAAAATGTGAAACTTTTTGAGGGCTGATAGACATCAGGCAACTATTGGTATTTGAAATGTTCACCTGGTGAGTATATAGTGCAAACATTCCAAAATAGGAAAAATTCTGAAATATGAAGCAGTTCTGGTCCCTAGAATTTTGGGTAAGGGATGCTGGAACAAGACATTGTTGTTGGATAGCAGCACGATGTACAGCAGACCTCTGGAGCTTACTCATTTTGTATAACTGGAACTTTATGCCTGCTGATTAGTAACTCCCATTGGCCTGAATCTTATGCTTTAGAATTTTTGTCTTTCTCTGCCTCCAGCCTCCTCTTCTTAATATCAAGCAATATTTTTCATTACATTTGAAAACCTCAGTAATCAATAAAGTAAATGAGAAGTTAAATTAAATGTATAACGGAGCTAGTGGTTTTTAAAGATCAAACAGTATCAGAGGGATTTTATATATAACAAATTTTAAAGTCATCTTGGGATGTATTAAAGATACTCCTAGGGAAAAAAATGATGTGATAATTGTTATATTTGATTTTAGGAAAAGTTTTAATTGATATTCAACTTTCGAAGTTACTTGTTGCAAAAATTTGCTGGAAGTATATGAGAGTTTCTTTTTCTTTTAAATAAATAAATGATAGCTTTACTGCTTGGTGTTTTGGAATAAATAAAAATCTTTCCATTTTCCATATTCCTAAAATAGATGGGGTAATGTTTTTGTAGTCCTTGTATAAGGGTAATATGAAGTTTCATATAATTATGCCTAATATTCTTTTACAAGTGTTAATGGAACTATTTTTAATAAATTCTAGTTTACAGGGGCACAAAAATTATTAGGTGGTAATGGTAATATTTAAAATATTTACTATGATATGAAGTTATTCATGTTCAACTTCTTTATTGCCATATATGTGTTAATACTATTTTAAAAGTTTTAATTTTTTGATTCATATATATAGATTAATATGATCTTCGAGAAGAAATATGAAGCGTACTCATTTGAAGTGTTTTAAAGAGCAGATTTCAGCATTTGATATGCCTCTGTTTTGTGGTCTTTAGAAGGAAAAAAACAAAATAAAAATAAGTGAGCGACATGCACTGCAGGGATTTGGTTCTGTTTTGGTGGGAGGAATAAGTAGACTGATCTGTGTGTTATCAGAAATATTCAGGTTTGGGCATCAAATAATTGATTTTGGTTATATATCATGATGTATTAGAAATAAATAAGAGAGGCTGGGCACGGTGGCTCAAGCCTAGCGCCTAGCAGGCAGTAATCCTAGTACTCTGGGAGACTGGGGTAGAGGATTCCTTCAGCTCAGGAGTTCAAGACCAATCAGAGCAGAAAAATTAGCTGTGTGTCATGGTGGATGCCTGTAGCTCCAGCTACTGGGGAGGCTGAGGCATGAGGATCGCTTGAACTTGGAAGTCTGAGGTTGCTGTAAGCGAGGCTAATGCCATGGTACTCTAACCTAGGGCAACAGAGTGAGACTGTGTCTCATAAAAGAAAAGTGAGTATTGAAGGAACTCGCCCCCCCCCCCCCAATTGGGGAAGGGTGAGCCAAAGCATGTCTCTTTGTTTTGAATGAGTAATAAATGCACATGGCAAATTTTTAATAAAAGAATATGTATAATACATTATAAAGCATCATCTTTCTCCATCTCTTTGATCACCAAATTCCCCCATTTGAGATAGCCAGGCTTTTGTGTCTCCTGTCCTTACTCTCTGCCCCCAGTCAGGTTATCTATGAATATACAAGTACATGTTAACAAAAAACTAATTTTTTTTTTTTTTTGAGACAGAGCCTCAAGCTGTACCCCCTGGGTAGAGTGCTCTGGCATCATAGCTCACAGCAACCTCCAACTCCTGGGCTCAAGTGAGTCTCCTGCCTCAGCCTCCCAAGTAGTTGGGACCACAAGTGCCTGCCAAAACACCTGGCTATTTTCTTGTTGTAGTTATCATTGTTGTTTAGCAGGCCTGGGCCAGGTTCCAACCCACCAGCCCCAGGGTATGTGGCCAGCACCATAAACACTGAGCTACGATGGGCATCAGGCCAAAATCATGGTTTTGTTTTGTTTTTTTTTTTTGAGATGGAGCCTCAAGCTATCCCCCTGGGTAGAGTGCCATGGCATCACAGTTCATAGCAACCTCCAACTCCTGGGCTCAAGCGAGTCTCCTGCCTCCGCCTCCCAAGTAGCTGGGACCACAGGCGCCCACC
>CAUYQV010193444.1:0-19263 GCA_963574575.1 Galagoides demidoff | reverse complement strand
GGTCAGCTGAGTGCCTCTGATTGTCGCTGTCTCTCTGTTAGTCTGTTAGGGCTGCTTTGCTTCAGATTGTGGTGGCTGCTGTGGCTCTATCACAGAAAACTCTTATCCTCCTGACAGGGCAAGCAGGCTAGCCATGATATTCCCAAGGTGACTGCGCAGACACAAGTGGGAAGGAGGAAATACTCAAGGTTTCTTAAGGCTTTGGCTAGAAAGTGGTATATTTCCATTTCAATCTATTCACCACAGCAAGTCACTTTACTGAAGGTACAAGGAAATGCACACCATGAAACATTTCCTGGACACATATAGTGGTAAAGAATTTTATTATTATAATCCACGATACCCTAATTGGTTATAAATTTACTTTATTGAAAGATTACTGGATTGTTTTTGTTAATGTTTTTAGTTTTTTTTTTTTTTTGCATTATCAAAGAGAATTTTAGTAATTTAACTACAAAGAACAAGAAAACACCTCCCCCCTTCAAGTACAAGTTTTCTGTCAGTCAACATTACAATGCTTTTTTTGTAATTTTTTTTATTAAGTAATAAACACATAGATCAATGTTAAAGCAATGGTTTGACCGACCTGAAGTTAGCCAAAACACTTGGAACAATGACAGCTATTTGATTTTTTTGACATTATTTACTAATATTTTATTCAAAATGTCAGCATATATATTAAAAATTAATTACTATCAGTATATATGTTTTTTGTATTCTCCTTTGTAGTTTGGAGATTAAATTTAGGTTGGCCTCATTAAAAAGAATTAAGGAGCTTTCCTTCTTTTTTATGGCACAGAATAGGTGACATTGAAATTACTTGCTTTAAAAGAAAAAGTGGAATTAAAACAAATGAGCCTCTCTGTTATCATGACAATTTCAGCAGTAGATATTTACTTACTATTTTATTGTCTTATCTGATAATTGGCCTATTTAATTTTTCCAGTTCTTGTTGCATTAAATTGGGTTTCTATAAAACTCATCCTTTCCCCTAGGTTTTCAAATTTGCTGTTGTACAGTTTCATGTAGTATCTCTTATAACTATTTAAAATTTTCTTCATCTGTGGTTATGTCTCATTTTTCATTTCAAGTGTTGTAAATATTTATTATTTCTTTTTCTTTAATTAGACTTGCTAGTGGGTTGTTTTAATGGTTTTCTCAAGAGACAATTTTTGACTATTTCATTAATTCCAGCTTATTAAAATTATGAATGCCTTTTCTTAGTTTATTTTAGTTTAATTTGTGGTTCTTTTCCAAATACCTTAAGATAAATTCCAAGTTTATTTACCTTTACATCTTTGTTCATTAATACTTACAAATATAATTTTTATTTCTGAGTACAGCATTCTCTGGGCCACATAGGTTTTGCAGTAAAGTGTTCTTTTTTTTTTCTTTTCTGAGAGACAGTCTTTATTCTATCACCCTGGGTAGAGTGCTCTGGAGTCACAGCTCACAGCAACCTCAAACTCTTGGGTTCAAGTGATCCTCTTGCCTCAGTCTCCCGAGTAGCTGGGACTACAGGTGCCCACCACAATGCCTGGCTATTTTTTTAGAGATGGTGTCTCATTCTTGCTCAGGCTGGTCTCAAACTCCTGAGTTCAGGCAATCCACTCACCTCAGCCTCCCAGAGTGCTAGGATTACAGGCATGAGTCACCTAGGCTAAAGAATTGTTTTTAATTGCTTTCTAGATAGTTTATAATTTTACTTTTGATTCAGTGGTATTCTAGGAGTGTATTTTTTTTCTTTCTTTTTTTTTTGAGTCTCACTATGTCACCCTCAGTAGAGTGCCGTGACATCCCAGCTTAGAGCAACCTCAAACTCTTGGGCTTAAGCGATTCTCTTGCCTCAGCCTCCTAATAGCTATATTTTTAAATTACCAAACAGTTGTGTTTGCATCTTTTAAATTATTTATATAAATTTTATTGCTGTTATGCTCAGAAAAGCTCTTTTCCATTATCATTTTTTAAAACAGTGCCTTTCTCTTTCTTCTTTCCAGAAGGATTTATTATTCTTCTGAAACTATCCTCCACAACTCTTGCATTTTTCCTTGTGATTTCACTGTCCTGGCATTTTTGAGATGGTATTTTGTTATTCTTCTACTTTATCATTCAGGCCACTATTTTGGGTCTCAGCCATGGCCATTCTCTCTTTCAGTTCGTTTATGGAACTATTTGTTTGGGAAATCACATTTTTGCAGTTCAGGAAAGTCTATTTTTACACAGCCCTTGAATCCCCTTTTTTTGCTTCTATTTTGTCATTGTTAGTGGGTTTTCAAGTTGTCACTTGTCTCTCCTCCTGCCAATTTATTCCTTAGGTATACATTGTTTAATCGATCTTTCTTTGGTTGCTGGACCCACAGAGTATTTTGTGGTGAGCTCATTGAGGTCAGCTCATAGTAGAGGGAAACTCAGTGGTAGTTGGTCCTCAAGTGTGGGGAAACTAAGCAGCTGGGGAAGTTGCCCTCTCCCCAGGTCTATGGAGCCTGTCAGTTCCTTTAGTTTATTCCTCCTTGCCCTGTTAAAGGGGTAGGAGACCAGGAGCACAAACCTGATGTTGTTTTCTCAATTTCCTGGTCTCCTTGTGTTGGACCTTTCTAGTGCTGGATCCAGGCTTTGCTTGGCACTCAAGAAAACCTGACAGTGCTCCTTTTTGCTTTTTATCCAGTTTTTCTCCATAGGCCTCAGTAGCTATTTGCCTGAGGAGAGGCAGGCATCCTGGAGTGGGGAAATGCAAAGGACACATTCTTACACAAAAGTTTTCCATGTGACTGGACTTTGTTATGTAACTTCCCAGGGAGTCACTTTATAATAATACAAAATTGGTAGTGAGGTTCAGGGTGGGTACCTGTATCAGTTTGGGCATAGTTCTGAAAATACAGCCACTAAAATATTATAATGATGAGGGATTTAATATATTTTAAAAACTAGGTCTCTGCAACATAGGAGCCAGGAGAGTGAAGATCCAATACGTTCCTGTTAGAGGATTAGGCAAATGTCTCTAATGATTTCAGCTTGAAGCACTAGAGGAGGTGAGGAAACCAAAGCTCACTGGAATTCTGAGAAGTCACCAGGTCTAGCTGCAGCAGGTCACTGGGAAGTGGGAGCTCATAGAGAGATCTGTGAAGCCACACTGCCTGATTGTCACAGCCTCCCTGAGAACAGTGACTCCTGCTTCACTACCACCTTCCATGTCTTGAGTGAGTTTCTCTCAGTGGCAGGCTCTCACCTGGAGCTATACAGGGAAAGAGCTTCTGGGGAAATTGGCTCCCAGCCTTAATCAGAAGTGGTAGGTGCGTTGACCTTGGATAATCCAGCACGGCACCTCAGCAGGAAGAACAAAGAACAGCAGCGTAGAATTACTCTGTGGCTAAGGAAACCTTTGGAAAGGATTGCTCTGCCCTTGGTCACAGTGCCATGGTTTTTTGATTGACATGCTTTCATGGGGTTCTTAGAAATGTCCTCACCACTAACACCAAAGCCGGGGTATCACTGACTATTGATGGATTCTTCCAGAATTCTTTGGCCCAGGTCAACTACAGCTTTCTTAACAATGTCAGAACATGGCAGTGTAAAAATCATAGGCTTTTGGAGCAGAAAGACCTGGATTCAAATCCTGTTAGTGTAGTTCAATAGCTGTGGGATCTCGAGCAGGTACATTGTCCTTTCTCAACTCTTTTCATTATTTGTAAATCAAGGGCGACAACATCTAATGTCTAGAACAGTTCCAAGGATGAAATGCAGTTTTTATAAAACGCCATGTGTTAATTATCTCCCTGGTTTTTGGTCATTAGTCTTGCTGCCTTGACAGTACTTCTGGCACAAGCCTATAGCAAGGCAGAATGATGCCATTGCTTCTTCTTTTTTATAGCAAGTGGGGAACCTCCAAGGGGCTTCTATTTGGCTGTCCTAACAACAATGACACCAATCTCCTGTCACTGTTCTCAGTTGCTTTCCCCCAAATCAAACAACAGTAAATCCTTTCCTTGCAGGCTGGGTGATGTAAGGAGCGGGGAGTCTTTATGGAACGAACTGGAATAGGGAAACTGTAATAGGGAAGAGTCATGCTAGTCCCTGGTAGTAGGAAAGGAGATGAGAACAGGAAAAGGGAAATAGCACCAGAGACTGCGCTGGGTGAAGTGGAAGGGGCCAGAGTAAAGAATCCCAGAAGTGGGATACTGGAAGAGTACCTGATCAGGAGGTCCCATAGAGAAGACCACAAATAGCCACAGTATGGCAGGCACAGTTATGACAGCAATGTAATGAGTGAAATTACTCCAACCATGTGCGAGGCACACAGCCATTCTATCCATTCTGTATAAAGTCACACCAACTGGGTTATGAACAGTGTCAAGTGAAGGAACGTACAGGTGCAGGTGTCTCATCATTAGAAACCCCCCTTCTTATTTGTTGACCATCTGTAAGTTACTCCTCTTTTCCTAAAACATAGCAGTTGTATACGGTACCAGCTGGGGACCAGGGTTCTGTGGGCAGACATAAATCCTTGTCCCAACCCCTGGCACTCTAAAGAAGGCTTCAAGCAGCTACTCAAGAAGACAGAGAATCAGAAGCAAAAGGAACTGGAAACATTGTGTAGATAGTTTAAACCATCAGAAGAAGAGGAAGATTCCTAGAATCTTTCTTTACCAAAAGCCTGCACAATTGGGCAGGATTGGAGAGAGAGAAGGTGTCACAGTCTGGGATCTCTGAAAGTAGATGGAGTTTATGTAGAAGATATTCATTAGCCATCAATAACTGCAAAAGGAAGTGGGAGGAGGTGGGATTGGGCAGAGGGAGAACCTGAACTGTCACAAAACCTTGGCCAACCTGACAGGGGAGTCTAGAGGGAGTGTTGTCCGTCAGAGTGCCTGTGTTGATCTAAAATGGCTATGCTTCCCTCGGCCACTGTATGTAGGTTTACCCAGGAAGGACATGATCCCAGGGGAAGCAGTTCTGCAGCAGAGGCTGATGCAGAGGGAGCTGAGAGCTGGAGGCTGCCCACAGCTAGGCAGTAAGCCTTTCCCAGAAGGGAAAGCATACCTGGACAGCATACCTCCATGTGGGGACAGCATACCTCCATGTCAACCACACTGGAGATGTGGAAGTGACTTAGGTTATTAAGTATAAAATGTCCTATAGCCTTCAGCAACTAAATTTGACAGTTGATATCTTTGATGTTTCATTTTGATATTTCTTGTTTTGTTTTTATTGTGAAGGTACATCCTCATTCTTTCAAGCATGTTTTGGCTTATGATTACCTTTTAAAATTTTTTAAAGCAATTATGTGAGACCATGGATAAGTTAAGTCAAAACTTATTGTTGTGGTTGTTGTTATTATTATTATTTTACACAGAACCTCACTCTGTTGCCCTGGATACAGTGCTGTGGCATCATCACAGCTCACAGCAACCTCAAACTCTTGGTCTCAAGAGATCCTCTTGCCTCAGCCTCCTGAGTAGCTGGGGCTACAGGTGTCCACCACCACGCCCAGCTAGTTTTCCTATTTTTAGTAGAGATGAAGTCTCACTCTTGCTCAGGATGGACTACTGAGCTTAAGCAGTCCACTTGCCTTGGCCTCCCAGGATGCTAGGATTACAGGTGTGAGTCACTGGACCCGGCCAGTGTGTTATTTTTGAATATTAGTTCTGACATGGTACCAGTGCAGGGCAGACAGCTTAAATATCAACAAAGTGTTTGGGAAGGGTGTGGCTAATGAATGCATAGTATGTTAATGGTTTGAGAAGTTCTGTTCTGGTCATTTTAATCTTGGTCTTACATGGGCAACCTGAGACCAAGGTGGATAATGATGAGCTGAAAGCTGTAGTAGAGTGAATTCATCTCAACCTACATGTAAATTGGCAGCAAGGTTTCACATTACTATTCCAACAATATTGGACCATTTGAAACAAATCAGCAAGGTAAAGAAACTAGATACATGGGTTCTGCATGAGTTAAATGAGCATTAGAAGAGAAATTGTCTCAAAGCTTGCCTTGCTTTGCTGTTATGATATAAAGGTAAATCATTTCTATACCATATTTTTATGTGTGATGAAAAATGGATTCTTTTTGACAATCTCAAGCATTCAGCACAGTGGCTAGATAAAGATGAAGTGCTAAAACATAGTCCCAAAGTGAAAATTCATCAAAAAAAAGCTAATGGTGTCTGCTTGGTGGTTCAGTGCTGGTATTATCCACTAAAACATCATGAAACCCGGTCAGTTGATTATAGTAGATGTCTATTGCAACCAACTGGATGACATGATGAGGACGCTTGTGATTAAGCAGCTGAGATTGGTCAATAGAGGCAGGCTGGGGTGGCGCCTATGGTTCAGTGAGCAGGGCGCTGGCCCCATATACTGAGGATGGCGGGTTTAAACCCGGCCCCGGCCGAATTGCAACCAAAAAATAGCCGGGCACTGTGGTGTGTGCCTGTAGTCCCAGTTACTTGGGAGACTGCGGCAAGAGTCTCAGGAGTTGAGAGGTTGCTGTGATGCCACGGCACTCTACCAAGGGCCACAAAGTGAGACTCTGTCTCTACCAAAAAAAAAAAAATAGAGGCAGGCTGATCCTCTTGCGTGACAATGCTTGACCATGTGTTGCATAAACAATTCTACTCAAACTACAGAGCTAGACCTGGAAACTCTCTGTCATCCACCATATTGACCAGACCTTGCACCAATGGTCTACCACCTCTCCCAGGTTTTGGACTACTTGTTTCAAGGAAAAATATATAATTCTCAACAAACTATAGAAAATATCTTTCTCTCTCCAGGATCCTTCCCTGCTGGTATACATGAGCTACTGTTAAGATGACAAAACAGTATCCATAGTTTATCATACGTTGAGTAATTATACTTCTTGTTTGAGACGTAATAAACTAAACTTTTGAATAGAAATCATAAATTCACACTTAACGAACTATAACAGTCAGTGAGTTAAAGCGTCACTTAGAGCATAAAAAGGCATAATCTGAATATTTAGTGCATTGAAGAATCCCAGTAAAATGAAATAAATGATATTATAATGATGAGGATAATATTTATTATGCCTTTTAATGTGCCAGGTACTATATTACACCATACAGTGGGTATGGAATTAGTAAATCTTAGAAGAGTTTCACACAGTTCTTGTTATCTAGGAACTTATGATCTCATTGATAGAAGTCAAGATATAGGCAATTGGAAGTGTACTAATAACTTACTACTATATTCAAGAAATTTTTAGAGACATAAAATTTTTTTGTCTGCACTGTTTGCTTTCAGCATTGTCAGTAACACTACTAGAATGAAGGCAAGAGTAAGAAATGAAAATCTTTTGGAAACTGACCAAGGCCAAAGTCTTTTGTGTATTAGTGCCTGGGAGACAAAAGGACTAGGTCCTGTTTCAGATGTAGAGAAAGTTGGGAGCACGTTGGGAGGAAAAGGGCAGCTTTTCTTACCTGTTTTTCCTTGACACAGGTGTTTCAGAATGTTGTGGCATGATAGGGATTCTGGGTGGACAGCTGATGCTGCCGAGATATTTGTTGTTTGGGAATAAAACCGAATATTTCCAACAGCTAGCTCATTGTTTGCTCCTTGACTGGAGAAGAAAGTGACAAAACATTTGAGGATGTTTGTTCCTGACAGGCATCTCAATATCACATTATATTGGCCCAAGTGTTAAATTTTATAGGAAGCAGAAAATCACATGTGTGCTTGGTGTAGATTAGAACGGTTTTAGTGTTAAGTTGTTGTTGGACAAATCATTGACAATTTTTTTAAAATTTCAGATTAATAAGAGGGTACAAATGTTTAGGTTACATTGTTTCATTTCTAAGGAAAAGTTCAAATTGTAGTTGAGCCCTTCACCCAGGAGGGGTGCTGAACACCCCCACACCGTGCACATTAGGTGAGATCCCACCAATCACCCTCCCTTCCCTTACTCCAAAACCCTATTCTGGTCTGTAGTAGACCAACTTAGGGAACAGAACAGATTTGGTCCAAAAATCATTCTGGAATTCTCATTCCGGATCTTTTACTGTTTAAAAAACACCTCAAAACTGTGCAGCTTGAAACAATAACCAATTTGTTCACAATTTAGTGAGTCAGGAATTTGCACTGTGTACAGCAGGGATGGCTCTTTTCTGCTCCATAAGTTATGGACCCTTGCAGCTTGAATGGCTGGGAGATGGCTGAGATGGTTTATCTGGGCTCATAGGTCCGGAGCCCCATTTCTTGCTGTTAGCTGGGTTCCTCAGTTCTCCTTCACATTGGCTTCTTTATATGGCAAGCTTGGGCTTCCTTGCAAGATGGGTCCCAGGTGTCTGACTTTTGACATGGTCCCTGATTTCCCCTAAAGAGAAGGTGAGGTTGACAATTTTCTTATAGGCTAGGCCTAGAACTGACATAATATCACTTTGGCCACATTCTATTGGCAAAAGCAAGTCACAGGCCAGCCTGGATTAAAGGGGAAGGGAGATAGACATTTAGACGTATATACAGGATTAGAAGAAAATTTTTTTTGCCACTCTTTTAGTTACTATTGGTACATAGTATATTGCCCTAAAACTTAGCAGCTAAAAACAACAAATGAAAAATGAAAACATTTCATTTTGCTTATAACTTTATGGGCCAGGAATATAAAAGGCAGGTCTACTTAGTAGTTCTCCCTGAGGGGTCTCTCAGATGTCATCTGGGGCTGCAGTCATCTGGTGGTTTGATTGGGTGATTTGATGGGTCTCTCCCTTGCCTGACAAGCCATGCTGGCTGTTGTAGGGGAGCTCAGCTAAGACTGCCTACTGGAGAGGCTAGATATGAACTCTTTAGTATCGTGGTCCCATGGTGGGCAAATTTTGTACATGATGGTTGGCTTTCCCTGGAGCGAATGCCCCACGAGGACCAGGCAGAAGCCACAAGGCCTTTTATAATGAAGCCTAAAGGTAATAGAGAATCATGTCCACCAAACTCTATAGGTTGAAGTGGTTACAAGCCCAGTCAGGATGAAGAGGGAGAGGACATACTGCCTACCTATTGATGGCTATTTTTTTAAAACCGCTACACTAGCCATCTTTAGAAATTATCTTTCCTAGATCTTACATTACAGACAGCCACCAACTCAATGAGAGATTCAGATGGAAAGAAACCTTAAATCATGATGTACATCAGGGGTCCTCAAACTTTTTAAACAGGGGGCAAGTTCACTGTCCCTCAGACTGTTGGAGGGCCAGACTGTGGGCCCTGGAATGAGTCAGCTGCTAAGCAGGACAGGCAGCGGCAGCAAAACACCCGGAGGGCCAGATAAATGTCCTCGGCAGGCTGCATGTGGCCGGCGGGCAGGCCGTAGTTTGAGGACGCCTGATGTACATGAACACCGCAAGGTTTGAATCAGAAATAAATACCTTTCAAAGCTCTAGCATTTAGATCCAAAAATTTAAATTGCTGAGACATGAGCTTAAGAATTAAAGCAACTGCCAACCCCCAGATCTTGGCCCTGTGGGCTTTTCTTTACCTTCAGTACTTGGGCTGTAGTTTGAACTGGCTTTCTGCTGTGAAGTGTTTCCACAAATGAAATACATATTCTGTCCAGTATGAAGCTGTCTTGTCACTAAAACATCTAATTTGGTGGTGACAGATGACAGTGTCTCTACACAGTAGTACAGAACTGCCAGAAAAAGTCCTTAGTCTATGTCTCCTATCCTCCGTGCCCCTGCTCACCCCACCCTTACCCTCCAGCACAGATGATGGACGCATGCAGACTCTTGCCCAGAAACATTTCTTAGAGCTGCTGGAAGATGAGCAAGCCTGGAATCCAGAGGCTAGTGTCTTGAAGCGTTTGGGACTAGCGGGAAACTGACACTGGGAGATGATAGGGTCAACAAGGTAAGACTCCCAGGATCTTCTCCACTTTACTGCCAAGGACCCAAGCCTCTGCCCCTTACTCCAGAAAACACCCCAGCCCTCATTAGAGGCATGGCCGTGCAACATTTTCTTTTAGAATATTGCTTTAATTCCAGGACTAAATTACCACACAGAATGACCCCTAATCCTGCTGTTCTGTCAGATCTATGGAATTCATTCTCAGAAGCACAGCAGAGATAGGATGGGATATTTTTTGCCTTTTGTTAGTGGGGAAAGGTCCTCTCCCTGATCACTGTCCTATAGCTGTCAGATTCTCTTCCAGTTAACCATTCGGCATTACCAAGTAGCTTGGGGTATGGACACAGGGGCACACCTTTTTCTGAGCCAATAGCAACAACACTGTGTTAATATTAAATATCTCATGGTGCTTGGAAGAGGGGCAGGCCCCATTCCTTCCACAAAACAGTTTTCCAGTACCTGACCTCCTTAGCAAGGTCTTCAGAAGGTATGTTTAGATGAGATTTCTTGTCCCTGCAAGGTCTTCAGAAGCTATGTTTAGATGAGATTGCTTGTCCCTGCACTTGAATATTCATAATCCTTGGTCTCTAGCATGAATGCCCTTGTGATGGCATTGATTTGTTTCCATGTGGACACAAACTACTATATTGTTCTTGCATGAAGTGTCTATTTCCTTTATCTTCTTTGCTCCCCCCCCCCAGGTAGTTTACAGCAAAGAAACACACTTTATTTTGCTTGTTTGTGTTCATGGACAGACAGACTGCTCTAATGCTCCCAAGCAGAGATCTCCTCAACTCATCTCAATTGTATTAACCAACCTAGGTTTAGCAAAGTAATACCAGGCTTCCAGCTAGAAATTACCTTTGCTGGAGGTGCCATTGATGACAGGGCTTGGTGGATAGGCAGGGCTCATCTGGTCTGTGCAGAGAATTTTCCTGGAAGCCTTAATGTGGCAGGAAAGCTGAGACACCAGTATGCACATAGATACCATGCTTAATGTCTCCCAAGACAGATACTGACCCGTTTCCCAAAATAAGGTCTTGTTGCTCATAGGGGAGATGTGGACAAAGCTAATGTTCTCTGTGTGTATACAAGAGGGTTGTTTGTGTGTGTGTGAGTGTCCATGCACACATGCATGTTGGAATGTGCTGAGTTGGAAAATTTGAAAGATTTAGGAGTTGGGATTGGCAGACAGGTTCAGTGAAATGTGCCTCCCTCCTCTTTTTAAGAGGCTGATAGGAGTGTTGAGAGACTGTGTGGTGTAATAGAATGCTGGTTTTAGAGACATACCCACCTTATTTCCTATCCTCGCTTCCCTAGTTTGCTATTCAGGCTTCATCACTTACCAGCTGTGTGACCTCCTTCAACTTACTCAACCTCTCTGAGCTTCATTTTCCTCATTTGTAAGATACAAATAACAGTACCAACACATTCTTAGCGCTGTTGTGAAGATGAAATAAAATAATGATATAAAGCATTTAGCTTGCTGCCTGGCACAGAGGAGGTGCTAAATCAATGGTAACGTCTATGTGATGTAAATTAATAACTCTTTACCCCCTTGCCCTGCCCCTTCCTCTAAACTCATCCAAGTATCCACCCCTTTTAATTCCGGTCATTTGAAGAGAAAGTCCTTCCTTCCCACATCACTAATATTAATTAATGGTCTAACCTTGGGGTGGATAATCACATTGTGTCATCAAGCTCTAGATTATTAGATATTATTTACAAGAAAAATAGGCCTCTAATTCCTCGCAGAAGGAGGACGGAGGTTGCAAATTAAGTTTAGAAGGTTGTCGACCTTTAGACCCGAGCGGGTAGCAGGGGCAGCCCACACTCCTGGTCTTGAAAGCCACAGCAGGCTCTTGTAATTGAGTTACCGCCCGGGATTCAACAGGGCTAATCCATCTATGTGATTTCTTCGCCTGGTTTAATGCCATTAACAAAACAGAATTAAGAAGTGGGTGGGGGCTGAGTGGGACCAGGAAACGTATTTTATGCATGGGAGTCACCACCCTGCCTCTGTGTCCAGGCTTAAGCCTAAGGTCTGATTAATGGACGGCTCTGAGGACCAAGTCCTGCTAGTGGCCACCTCAGTCCCTTAACAGGGCTCTGCACACCCAGAAAAGGCCATCGCAAAGAGTTTCCCAGGGTGCCACAGGGGCTAATTAGTACTTGACTACCTTGTTTCCTCCCCTTTTCCTTTTTTGGACTTTTTCACCTTCCCCATTTGCCCCCTGTAGAAGAATTTCTGAGCAGTTATCCGTGTAGTTCTAATCTAATCTTCAGGGTCCTTTCCTGTGTTCTGTCACATGCATGCCCCAGGAGACATGTCGATGCTACTTATTACCCTGCGGCACTCGCCCCCAATTCCAATTCACCCCATTTGCCAGGATGGGGTTGGTCATCCTGGGCGGTGGTCACTGTTTACATCTAGTTTGCCAACCAGAGCGACCAGCCCTAGGAGGAGGGGCCTGCGGGTGGGGGTGGGAGGTGGCAGCCGCCGCGGTCACTTTTACTCTCTGCCCTAGTGACACCCAGATCCCAGAGCGCCCTTTTCTCCTCCCGGAGAGTCCGGCTGTCTCAACTTGGGCAGCCGGCCGGAGGCGAAGAGTCAGCAACTCCTGGGCGGAGATTCCACTGCTCGGTGCAGACAGTTGCCAACAGCGGAGTCCCCAAAGTGTAGGTGGCAACCAGCGCGGGCCCGGGCAGCCCAGCTGAGAGGCAAGCGCTGGGAGTAGAGGGAGTAACGGGGTGTGTGGGTGGTGGCCACCCGGCTTAGATCTCCACCGCTGGCCCACCCCAGTGGCGCCCGCGGGCTCTGCCTGCCCCGGAGGGGTTGGGGAACGCCCGGCCAACACGCTTGCTTGCACTCCGCGGGGCTCGCCTGGGTTTTGCCAACCGGCTGCTGACGTCGGCGCGCCCCTGCCGAGCTCTCCTTTTACTACAGCCGGCAGGCGGCTTTGTGGGGCCCCGCCTTCGCCAGCCCCCACCCCCCCGCGTGCCCACACCTTGCCGTTTATATAGAATGCGCCGCGGTGTTGATTCGTGGCTCTCTGGGACCTGAGAGTTCTTTGGAAGGAGAGCGCGAGCGAGGGAGCGGGCGAGCTCCAAGGGGGTGTGGGTGTAGGGAGAGAGAGCAGGTAAGGGCCATCGGTTCCCACTCCTCCGCGGGTGAACAACTCGGGTCCCCTTTTTGGAAAAATAATAGGAACCCAAATGGATTAAGCAGAAAAAAAGAGGCAACCCTCCTCTCCCGGTTCCCCGCGGGCGAGAAGCTGCGAGGCTCTGCGGTGTAACAGGCTCACACGTTGCTCATCACATGTTCAAACATTTCCCTTTCGGGGAGGCTTGTTATTTTTAAGTGAATATTTTCGTCTTTGTTTTGATTTTTTTAAACCTTCCTCGGGGTTTTATTTTGATTGAGTTGGCGGCCCGCAGCGCAGTGGGAGAGGCGGACTAAAGCAGCCCGCCAGTGCGCGGGTAGCCCACCCAGGCAACTCCCCGAGAGCGGCCCGCGCGGAGCCCGGGGAGGCCGGCGGCGAAGCCGGGAAGTCCCGGCCGCGCCTCTCGGCCGCCCAGGGGGTTGCGAGAGCGGCTCTTCGCGGGCTGGCAGGAGCGGCGGGCACGGGGCGCGGAGGAAGCGCCTCGCCGCTTTGTCTCTTCACTTCTTGAGCGCTGAGAGCGGCTCCTCCCGCTGCCGGCCGCTCGGGCTCGCAGCGGCGGCGACGGCGGCGGCTCCTCCTTCACCCCTCTCCTTTCCTCCCCACTCTTTTATAGGCGGCAGCGGCAGCGGCAGCGGTGGGGAAAAGCGGATTCTGCCCCGAGCCACACCGAGGGAAGCTTGCGGTAGCGACTTGCCGCCCTAAGCACTCTCCCAAGTCCGGCCCCCTCGGCGAGGACTTCCGTCTTCTGGGCGAACCTTGTCAAGCAAGCTGGGATCTATGAGTGGAAAGGTGACCAAGCCCAAAGAGGAGAAAGATGCTTCTAAGGGTAAGCCCGCCTGCCGAGTCCGCCTGCTTCCCTTCCCTTGGTTTCCCTTGCCCCCTCGCGTGCGCGCTGCTCGCCGGCGGCTCCCTGCCTCCTTCTTAGAGCCTAAGCTGCCCGTGACCTCTGCGACCCCAGACCAGAAAGGGGAGGGGGGCTAAAGCCGCTGGGGAAGGGGTCTGGGTTTGCACCACTTTCCCTCCTTCCTCGCGGAATTGTCGCCCCTCGAGTGCCTCCAGCCTCTTCCACTCCCCCTCTGGACGCACGGTGGTGGCGCTGCGGGCAGACGAAGCTGCTGCAGCCCAGAGCCGCGCCGGGAACCGCGCTGTCTGCTACCGGCCGGCCGCCTGTCTGTAACGAGTGCATGTGTGTGCGTGTGCGCGAGTGTGCATATATGTGCTGCGCGGGTGCAACATGGTGACATACTCAGGAATCTGCCCCGCTCTCAGAACCCAAGCTCGAACCCACCTCAACCCCGTCTCCCCGCCCCCAGTGCAAACAAAGAGCCTGGCCGAGATGCAGAACCCCTCCCCCCATGCTCTTTTCCCCCTTACACTGGCTAAACCCAAACTCCCTAGCCACCCCACCTCCCGGGGAAGGCAGGAGCTTGCACCCCTTGACACTCCGAGTGCAAAAGTGAGCGATCCCTGTGCCCCGGCACCGCCCGCGCTGCGCCTCGGTAGTGAAGCCTTGCCAAGCCCTGGGAGAACAAAGGCTGCTGTCCCCTTGCCACTAGTGCCCAACGGGAGTGGGCCTCCGCGGGAGGGGGCAGTCCCCTCTCTCTGCTTGCTGGGGTTCAGCCACCTGGCCCGGGGCGCCGGACCACTGGTCCCCCAGAGTGCGCGTCTTGGCCTGGGGCCTCCCACCGGCGGTTTGGAGAGGCGCAGCAGAGCTGGGCTAAGGGTGAGGAGAACTCAGGCAAAGAAAGGGGCGCCCCCTGCCCCCAGCCAATCCCAGCCTTGCCTTTCTGGGGAGCGGGACTAGTTCCGGAATGTAAACTGGAGACAGCAGCCTTGGAGACCCGGTTGGGGAGAGAGGCACAGATAGGGGGTATGGAAGAGCAATAGCGAACAGCAGGTGCCTTAGGTGTAAGTGTCCCGAATGGCTACATAGCAGACACTGGAGTGGGCTTGACTAGTCCTAGGGGCCCTAGGCACAGTGAACCGCAAGGGCCCAGGCCTATGTCCAGTCCACACTGTAGAAGTGGGGTTGTAGCGGGGGTGGGGGGGGAAGTTCCAGCTTTCATTCATGGGGCCCCCAGTTCCTCCCTGAGCCCTCGGCCCCCTTTTCCCCCTCCTTTCCCTCTTCCTTTTTCTCATCTCCTAGCCTCTCCTCATCTCTCAGAGCTTTCTTTCCTGGGAGATTCTAGGGAAGTGCCTGCCCTCCCCGCCTCTCCCCGGTGGAAAGTTGTCAAAAGTCTTCAGCTCAGGGCCTTTATCCTTGTTTGTTAATGGAATTCTTTCTTTTCCAACTAGGCAAAGTTCTGAGGAAGACTTGGGAAGTCTGTGAGAGTTAGATCTATTGTCTTAAGGGTCAGTGTTGCCATTGGTCTGGCACAAGGCTAGAATTCAATCCCAAGTGAAAGAGTAAAGTAAAACTGTAGCTGTAGGTTTCCAAGACTTTCCTAATTGTGGAGAGTCTCAAACATGCCATTCATATGATAAAAGAAAAAAACTTCAGCGTTTTAAAAAGGTTTTGGTTTCCACTGGGGACCCAGAGAAGTAAACGCTATAGAAGATTGTAGCACCAAATGGATCTAGGCAAGTCATTCCCCTTTTGAATCTGGGAGTATATCGAGTTGGTTTTTGGAACTTTGGTTCTTGATTTCCATCAGGTGGTAACCTAAGATTTATTTCAGGTTACCTTTGGAGATCCTGAAACCAATTCCATTCATAGAAAATGAGTTGATGTTTTAGGAATATAATTTGCAGTTGTCCAGGATGTATTAACACATCTGGAAACAGGATAGGGTTCTATAATTCAAAACTGGAAATTTTTACTAGGCATATGTCATAACATTTTCTTATGTTGACTCACCACATTTGAAACCGAGTACCTCTCTGTAGGAATTGGGTAATTAGCACTTGGAATTATGGTTGTAATTAGAATAAATTACAGTAATTTTATAAGGCAATTTTTAAGAGGGAAGTTTACTTTCCTGAAGAGATGGTGAAGTTATGGCTGCAAATAGCAAGACTGCCATTTTATCCTTTCTGTTGGTTGTTAAATTTAATAATTCAAAATAGTGAATGCATGGTAGTCATTATTATTTTCTCCTTTTAAGTTTGTGATGTCTTGTATGACTATATTTTAAAGACTATTTTTTATGTTAGAGGTAAGGGATACCTCTATTAATCTTTTGGGCCAATAAAGTTTATTGATATTGACCATATTTATGAAGTAGTTTCTTTATTTACACATTTCCTGTATTTGGGACATCTTTGGATATTTTTTAGCTAAGGAAATCATTAGCATATTAGTTGTCACATAACCAGATATAGGATCAATATTTAATAGAGACTGTGCATATACACCTATTTAATTTTGAACAATGATATGACAAATGATTGAATCTAGTCAAATAATTTAGTAACACTTTAAATGAATTTCATAGTCTATTTTCAGAGCCTACTACTCATTTAAATACAGTTTCCTACCCTCCCATCAGTTGGGGCTCATGCCCACAGACTATAATAATGACATACAAAATTATTGTAGAGTATGGTGTTCCTGGCGCTTTTAAAGCACAGGTAGTAGGTAATCAGTAAGTTATTTTGTTCTGCTGAATGAAATATGTATTTAAGAGCATATATATTGCTGATGGTATTTTTACATGACATGTTCTTCAACCCATTGGGGTTAGTAGCAGTGATGGACATAATCATTTTGATAACCTTTTTGATAATGTAGCCAGACATGAAAGGCTATTCTCTGTGGGAGGGGCCTGGAGGTCTTAATTCTATTTGAAACCATCAAAAAGGCCTCTTGTATAGATAGTCACCTTTATCTTCATTTATGCTGTGCATAAATTTTACAATTGACACATGTGAATATATGGATAGTTTGGGCCTTGCAGCTGTTGAACCAGAGGATCCATTTCCATTTTAGGGAAGAAGAAAACATAACTTTGACTTAAGTCTTCTCCACCTTGTCACTTAAGACCTTTTGATCAGTTCTCTGTTGGAAAAGCACTCAGTTAAGACTGTGTCTGGTTTATTGCAACTATGTTCCTGTGGCATCAGAAAACTTGTACCTTGCTAGAGATAAAACCGACTCTTTTTTGGATTAAGTAAAAGTGCTAGCCAAGTCTCCATTTCAGAACTATCGTTTGGTTTGGAGCTATGTGTTTGGAGTTGGGTGTGTTTTTTTATTTTTATTTTATTTATTTATTTTTAGAGATAGAGTCTCACTTTGTCACCCTCAGTAGAATGCTGTGGTGTCACAGCTCACAACAACCTCCAGCTCTCAGGCCTAGGTGATTCTCTTGCCTCAACCTCCTGAGTAGCTGGGACTAAAGGCACCCTCTACAATGCCTGACTAATTTTTGTTGCAGTTTGACCGGGGCTGGGTTTGAACCCACCACCCTCAGTATATGGGGCTGGCACCCTACTCACTGAGCTCTAGGCATTGCCCAGTTGGGTGTGTTTTTTTCAACAACTCTCTCCTTTGTGCTTAGCCTGAGAGCCACCAGATCCTGGCAAGTTTCAAGGGCAGGTAGGCCGTGGGTTCTCTTGGTGAGGCAACACTGGTATCAGGCTGGACTCATGCTGGCTGCTGGATGGTAGAGGACAATTCCATGCATAGTCCAAGAAGCCAGCCACTTGCACAGCTGTTGCTGTAATGGACTGTGGTGCTCACATGCATCTTTGGCCACAGCTCCTGTTTTGTTCACTTCCCACCCTTTTCCAATAGTCTCTCTGCCCTACCTAAGAAAGACCGGGTGTTGTGATCAGGCAGCCAGTATATCAAGGCTTGGGTCTTGAATGCCTTCCAAAAGATTATCTTGCTCTTGGTGGTTTACTATAATAGATTCATTCAAGTGTCTTTTTCAGGCTTGGGCCAGACAAAGCAGGCGTTTAGAGGTATTTTACTTACAAGAATATGTGATGTTGGTGACTTCTTATTAAAAAGTAATGCTCATAATCTTCCTATTGCTCATGTAGCAACTTGTTTATTCACCTTGTCATCATGCAAGGTGGTTTTACATACAGTGTCACAAACCATGTAGTCTCTTCTGTGTTGAAGGTGGTGATGATAGCTTCATTGAGGAGGTGTGGCCAGGGAGATTTCTAATCAGAAGTGTTAGTCTGTTCCTGGGGATAGATGCAGAAGATGAGGGTGCAGTGTCCCCAAACCTTTTTCATTGTTGCCTACAGTGGTGTGTAGCGTCTTTGTTGACAGAGGCTGAAGCTAGAAAGGGGAACAATTTGGGGCATGGGTTCGGGTTACTGTATCTTCTCCCTAACTTAGTACTCCTACCTCTAAGTCTCTTGTGAGTACAGTTCAAGTCGTTCAAAGGAGTTAGGATGCATCCTAGTGCTGAAGATGTGGGTGAGGTTGGAGTGGGAATGGATGTTGGATTGGGCCCTGGGTGAGAAGCAGAAAGTGAGCTGTGTGGTGAAGGAATGGGTTGAGGCTGTGCTCACAGTAGAAGGATGTGGTGGCCTTGAGGACAGGATTAGGACTAGGGAGAGCATTGGAATCAGGGTTTGGGTGATAAGCCAGAGGGCCAATTTGTGAGACAGTGGGTAAGAAGATGAAACTGTTAGCAGTCCAGGTCTCTTTGCAGCTGTGCTATTTTATGTCCAAATCAACTCCTCATTCTGGGAATTACAATCAACACAGAACAACCGGAATGTGTTGCAGCTCTTCAACTATATCCAATAAAAAAGGCTTTCTAGTGTCTGCTTCATTATGACTTATATTTTTGGAGTTGACAAATTTGAAAGGAATGAAAAATAATTTCCAAGATTAAACAATTGAAGAAAAAAAACTCTATATGAATTAAAGTACAGTGGGTGGATTACCTTGCTCAGTTAAACGTTATTATTGAAATGTGACGATTAGGCACATAATATGGTTTTAGCAATTAGTACAGAATACAAACATGTGCATACCTCATTTTCTGTAGTAAATGATTTTCATTTCCTTATCCAGAAGATACACCATCATCAAGATTTATCAGTACAGGCTCGGTGCCTGTGGCTCAATTGGCTAAGGCGCCAGCCACGTACACCTAAGGTGGCAGGTTCGAATCCCCAGCCTGGCCCGCCAAACAACAATGATGGCTGCAACCAAAAAATGGCTGGGTGTTGTGGCCGGCGCCTGTGGTCCCAGCTACTTGGGAGGCGGAGGCAGGAGACTCGCTTGAGCCAAGGAGTTGGAGATTGCTATGAGCTGTGATGCCATGGCACTCTACCCAGGGGGA
>CAUYQV010193439.1:0-23719 GCA_963574575.1 Galagoides demidoff | reverse complement strand
GTGCACTTGGCTGAGGGTCTCAGTTACTACAGACTGCCTGTGTGCACTTGGCTGAGGGTCTCAGTTACCACAGACTGCCTGTGTTCACTTGGCTGAGGGTCTCAGGTACCACAGACTGCCTGTGTGCACTTGGCTGAGGGTCTCAGCTACAGCAGACGGCCCGTGTGCACTTGGCTGAGGGTCTCAGCTACTGCAGACTGCCTGTGTGCACTTGGCTGAGGGTCTCAGTTACTGCAGACTGCCTGTGTGCACTTGGCTGAGGGTCTCAGCTACTGCAGACTACCTGTGTTCACTTGGCTGAGGGTCTCAGCTACTGTAGACTACCTGTGTTCACTTGGCTGAGGGTCTCAGCTACTGCAGACTGCCTGTGTGCACTTGGCTGCACAAGACAGAAACAAATTCCACGTCAACTAACATCTTAACAGTGTGAGGGCAGACGATTTTATCTTATACCAATCTTCTTTCTCTGCCACTAGAAGTGGCTGTGATGACTCTAGTACCTCTATAAAGCCAGCCCCACACAACCAAGACAATGCTCTCCTTGAGGTGTGTCCAGGTACACAGCAGTGAAGAGTGTCTGAGTGCTTCCCAGTGACGAGTGTCTGGGTGCTTCCCAGTGACGAGTGTCTGGGTGCTCCCCAGTGAGGCCTGTCTGGGTGCTCCCCACTGACGAGTGTCTGAGTGCTCCCCGGTGATGAGTGTCTGGGTGCTCCCCACTGACGAGCGTCCGGGTGCTCCCCGGTGATGAGTGTCTGGGTTCTCCCCGGTGATGAGTGTCTGGGTGCTCCCCGGGGACGAGTGTCTGGGTGCTCCCCACTGACGAGTGTCCGGGTGCTCCCCGGTGATGAGTGTCTGGGTGCTCCCCACTGACGAGTGTCTGGGTGCTCCCCACTGACAAGTGTCCGGGTGCTCCCCAGTGAGGAGTGTCCGGCTGCACACACCACCAGATGTGTCAGTGTCTCTTTCTTCTCTCCTGATGGCTGGAGATTGTATTACCTAACTTCCTTTCCCAGTATAGTCATACCAGGTGAACCCCACCTGTCAAGCTCTTGAATTTTGGGAGAATTCTACAACATCCATAGCGTGAGTGGAGACCGGGAGGTGGAGTCATCCTCGCTCCCAGGTGGCAAAACTGCGCCTCACCTGCTGATTCTGCCCACTGTGCACTGGAGCGGTTAGAAAACAGATCCCAGTTTACAGTCAGCCTGTAAGACACGTCAGTAAGACCCAGCAGAAAATACACAAAGTACTATTAGGAAAATTCATAATGAGCCAACAGTCTCTGGATCCTTTTATCACCCGACAGAGAAGATGCTGAGGCAGGGGCTGCTGATGCTGCAGTTTGGACTGAGGTCAGCAGAGAAACCCCACTTTTCTGTGTACCCCATTTTATAGGTCAAGCCTGGAGGGCAGCTTTGCCAGGTCTGGTGCCAGGCAGCCTCAGTGAAGGGTCCCAGCTGTTTACATGAACTGCCCCAGAAAGCCGATCACCTGTCCTGAGGAGGAAGCCATAGGTCCTGCAGGGCACTGAGCTCAGGCTTCACCTCAGACATGGGGAGGAGGCAGCGACCCACTGTCCTTCCCCTTGTCCAGCTGGCTTAGTCCAGACAACCCAGAGGGAACGGGTCAACTGGGTGGACACCGTACAACTCTAAGGACATATAGCTGTCCTGCATAACAACTTCAGAAAAGTCTGTTGCACCAGAACAAAGGGCCTGAATATCCGCAGTGCTAAAATCAGTCTTAATGATGCATTCTAATGGCAACAGAGTCTCACAGAATAGGCAAAATCCTTGTGAAGTAAGATTTACGTCACCAAACTACATATATCAAAGAGAATTTAACATAAATTCTTTACATGTGATCATTAAAACAGCATAGGCAATGAACAGTGATTCATCTCCCCAGTAATAGGAAGATTGATTTAAACCAATAAAGACTAAAATATTCTAAGGTTGCTGTAACTTTATTCTCTTTCATCTTCATATATTTAATATAGTAGTCTACTTTTGGGAGGATAGCATTGAGCTTTTTTTTAAAAAATGTTTTAAGTTAAAATAAAATGACTGTCCAAGAGAGAAATTGAAAAAGAATTACAGATGCAGCTGGTGGCGCTCCCCAGAGCTCTTATTATCAAACCCGAGGTGGCCACTCTGCAGCGGCTGCCCCAGAGCTCTACAGCCCATCACCGAAGAGCTTCATCTCCACCAGCACTGAAGGTAACGGAGGAAACGCAGGACAGAAGGGGAAAGGAGAAAGACACAGAGGCATGCGGAGCCATGTGGTGGGCAGGGAGGCTGAGAAGGTGCCACAGTACCTCTCGGCAGGAGAGAAGGGCAGGTCGTGGCTGGGAAGCTGTTATCTCTGCCCGTTTCTGCAGGTGGACCCGCCTTCCCACCCCCAACCTAGTGCACACACTTTAGAAATTAAGGGTAAAAAATATTAAGGCTTGTTCCTTACAGAAGGGCAGGGTACAGCCCAGGGTGGAGCCCCTGAATGCTTCACTTAATGTATTTTAGAACCCGGCATAAAAGTCACCTCCTCTGTGAAGCCTTCCAGTGCACTTGTGAACTCTCAAGACAAGGTTTAGGCTGCTTCTTGGTATTACCACTGGCTCAGAAGTTGATCTCCATGAATGAGGATTGAATTAAATAAGAACACAGATTTAGAGTGGTGCTTTCATCGACCCCAATGAGCAACGTTTTACAGTTTTAATAAAATAAATAGATTTTATACCAAATTTATCTCACTTGATACCTTGGCAAATACGTCTTTAAATTGCACGTGTAACTAGATGGGATGACTTGTGTCACAAATGTAATGTCCTCATTGTGGTCCAGTGGTTAACGGGACATCTGGAGTGACCCACATGGCTCTGCTGTGACTCCAGAGAAGGAGACACAAGGAGGAACCGCCAGCCAGGTGATGGTCACACGCAGGTGGGGCTGCAGGTGGGGAGAGGGCACAAGGCTGTCAGCCTCACTGGTAAGCCCGCAAGTTTCAGCAAATCACCAATGAAAATGCTTCTTGTAGAGAGAAAACATTTACCCACATTACAAGCCATAATAAATCGTGCAGTAAGAACTTGTCACAGTCATGAGCGTCCATTTAAGTCACCCAGGGGCTGCAACCGTAAGGACCACAGCACAGAGCTGGTGTGACCCAGCTGAGGCATCGGCTGCTTTTGTGGATGCCTGAGCAGACTCCACTGAGGGCTCTGCTCGTCTGCTGCTTTCTGCAGACTAAGTTCTCAGGTGTATTTTCATGTTTTCTAGTTTGAAGCAGAAAATGACATTTAGTTTTATAGTAAGTTAAACAAAATACATTCTTTTACAGGGCTGACTAGAACATTCCCCCAAATACCGTATTTTCTAAGGGCAGTCATATATACTGTTTACGTGAGAACTTAAATACCTAGAGAAAAGGAATACTGGAAACCTTGGTTCTAAGGTCCAACTCAGAACTTCAAGTAGGCAATTAACATATGTGATTTGATGACATAATACAGATAAGCCCCTTTTGCTGGTCAGTATAAACTGGATTAAGCAGATACAGTACATGAGCTAGTGGGATCGTGTCTTACACCTACTTAAATAAAAGCCATTTTCATGAAGCTATTATTAAACTATCAGCTAATTAATTAGACAATTAGACATGGATGGAGAACCTTGATAACTCAGCGTCTAGGGAAATATATAAAGTGTAAATGTAACCCTTACCTTCAAGAAGATTATAATCTTACTGAAAAAATAAAGCTCTAACTTTTAAAAGTTACATTATCAAAATACAATGCCAGGCTGAGCATGATGGCTCACACCTGTAATTCCAGCATTCTAGAAGGCCGAGGTGGGTGGATAGCTTAAGTTCACAGGTTCAAGACCAGCCTGAGCAACAAAGCAAGACCCTGTTTCTACTAAAAGAAAAAAGAAAGAAAGAAAAACTGAGGCAAGAGGATTGCTTGAGCCCAAGAGTTGGAGGTTGCAGTGAACTATGATGCCACAGTACTCTACCCAGGGTGACAGTCTGAGACTCCGTCTCAAAAAAAAAAAACAAAAAAAACAAAAAAAACAATACCACAGATTTAAGGTAATAAACATTACATCCATTTCAAAAGTGAATTTCAGCCAAGCACATGGGTCAAGTAATATTTACTGACAGTTAAACAATGGAGAAAGATAGCTCTAACACTAGTGAGTGAAGACGCTTTACAACCCGGCCCTCTGCTACGTCCCCGTCTGATTTCTCTCTGCTGCTGCCTGGCCGGTGGGCTGTGCACTCTGCCCAAAATACAGCAGTCCCACCTCCCCAAACTTCACGCTCTTATCTTCTACTTAGGTTGGTTCTAAACCCCACTTCTCAATGTGAAATAATCTCACACAGCAAGATTACCAGAATTTACTGGTATCTGGGCTCCCTCTATCTGGGCATTTGGCTAAAATACATTTTCCAATCTCTCTTGAATTTAGATGTCGCTATCTAGGTGTATGAATCCCAGAATAGAGTGTGAATGAGGGTCATGGGGCCACTCCTTGAATTCCACCTGTAAATGTCTTATTCCAAGACTTGGAAGATGGAAGAATCCAAGGTCCCCATCACTCAGGGGACCCAGCCACCTTCCACCACTGCTCACCTGCTGTGGGCTGTTAACATTAGTGCCTACTGTGTTACCCCACAGGTATTTGGGGAGTTCATCTGTCACGTAGCATGAATTCCTTGCCTTAACCAGTAGGTCCTCCTGGCTTTTAGTCACAGATAGAAGTTCCCTCCTTTGCAAAGTGTTTTCTGCCTCCTCAGGCAGAATTAATCACCCTTGCCATTCTGTTCCCAGTGCATTTACGTGTATCTTTATTATCAGTGGTGTCTGAATCGGTTTGTGAGCTCCCTGAAGGTAGACCCTGCACTACTAATCTGTGAACCTTGCATACCCAGCCCACACTAGATGCCGAGAGAGTTTACTGAGGTTGATGAATGATGGCATCTGAGAAAACTGTCCTGATTTTATAGAATGCTTGTGTCTGAGTCAGGAGCTTCTGATGATGGGCAGCAGGCTCGTCACACCCAGCCTCACACTCAGACTCTCAGAAGCTTCTTAGGGATTACGTCCTGCTGGCAAATAATTCTGATCTGTTGTGCTTTTTTCAGAGGTTTGAAAAAAGCCTCTGAAAAAAGGTTTGTTTTCCTTTAGACAAAAGAAACAGACTGATGGATGTACACAAGTGGTGTCCACTCAGTTACACTCCAGCAACAGGAATTTTTAAAAGGCCCGCAAAGCAAATGTCCACATGAAACCAAAACTACACAAAGACCCAATTTAGTCTGTAACGTCAAAAATGGAACAGAGTCTACACACTGCCAAGGAGTTCACAAGTATTTTGTGCACACTGCTCTCCCACCCTGCACTGCCACACTCCAGGGGTCCTGGGGATTATGCAGAGATGGTGCAACTCACAATCACACACGTGCACAACCACAGATACAATCACACACATGCGCACTTGCATGTACAACCACATACATGCACACTCACACATACAACCACATACATGCACACTCACACGTACAACCAAACACATGCACACTCACACGTACAACCACACACACGCACACATGTGTGCACTCACACATATACCTACACACTCACACATGGACACATGCAGCACACTCACAGGTATACACACATTTACTCACAGCACACTCATGCACTCACGTGTACACACAGCACACTCACAGGTACTCACACATACACACGTTTACTCACACAGTGCACTCACACGTACACACAGGTACACAGAGCATACTCACACTCACACGTGCACACGCACACTCACAATAAAGTTGGAGTAAGTCCCTGGTTTAAAGGACAAGAGACGACTCCTCCGTCCTGCATGGCTTCCGCTGCAGTCCTGCCTCCTGGCGAGGACACTGGCTACTCGTGCCCAGCGCGTCCCAGAACCAGAGCACCAACTTCTGCAGCCCTTTAATCCGGGACCTACAGATTCCAGGAGAAGCACAGCTGATGTGGAGTTTCCCATTCTCAGACTAAAATCAGCCTGGGAAGGCCCCGTCCCCCCACATAGGGACTGAAAAATAATGCACAGAAAATAATGGAGGGAGATGCCCAGATGCCCCTGAAGTGTCCTGTGCCCCAGCATCTGGGAGCCCTTTCCCCGGCTCTGGTCCGTCCTGACCCTTCCATCCAGTTGGCAACCCGTGAACTTGGGCAGGGGCTGTGATCAAACTGATCAAACTTCATCTCCCCAACACACACCTGGGCTCCATGTGTGAAGAAGCAGAAAGGAACTTTAATTCACAGTTTCTAAAATGCTATTATATTTAACTTTTTTCTAGGAAGTTCTGACTGACATAATTTCCCAAACATAGCAATGAGTCCAGTAAAACAAGAAATCGGACACAAGAAAACACACAGGGGCCTGTGATCTCTATCAGGAAGCTTTCCTATTACACAGAAGCCCAGAGCCGCGGCAGAGGACACACTGTCACAGTGATGTTCACAGATGCCGAAACATTACAGACGCTGTGAACAACCAAGCCTTCACTGTCATTCAGGAATCTGAAGTCCTTAAAACTGCCCCCTCCTTGCACTGTGCACAGGGGAATGACGAGCGCTCGCTTTATGTTCTGTCTAGAGAGAGGACAAAGGTGAGGCGAGCGTCACTAAAGTCACTCTGTGTCCAGCCCAGCAGTCACCAAGCAGCGACCTCACCCAGGATGTCGACTTGCAGCCCTGCCGGATGCCACTGGGAGGGAGAAGTGGGCGCAGCGGTGTCTTCACCAGTGGAACAGGCCGTGCCCCTGACACTAACTACACGTTTCATGCTCCCCGGCAGAGCCCCTCACACTGGGCTGAGTGTCCCCACAGAGGGCCAGGCAGCTGGGCCATGGCCCCAGGCAGACCCGCATGGCTAAGGCCCCATGCGACCTGGGACTGTTGAGCCAGTCACCCAGGTGTGAACCGTCACCTGTGGGGGGCAGGTAAAGGCCCCCCCCATTCACTGGGGGAGCTGCAGTTTCTCCTCCACCCTGTGTCAGGTGAGCACAACTGCCCGGCCCCTGGCCATGTCCCTGTGGTCTTGCGAGGTGGTGACCAGCCTTGGAACCACAGCTCCTCCCTCACCTCCCTTCCAACCCTTGTAAAAATTGTGGTTAAGCACCCCGGACATGCAATCCGATCTC
This sequence comes from Galagoides demidoff, assembly GCA_963574575.1. Classification (NCBI taxonomy): domain Eukaryota; kingdom Metazoa; phylum Chordata; class Mammalia; order Primates; family Galagidae; genus Galagoides; species Galagoides demidoff. Next base: position 16,525 of record CAUYQV010193439.1, on the reverse strand, counting down.
CACCACACTTGGAACTCAGCCCAGCTTCGGCCCCTGCACGTCTTCCCCTGCACAACTGAAGTTTTGTGGCCCCAAACTCGGAGCATCGATCCCATTCCCCACCTGGCCCTCCACCCCCCATCTGCCCCTGTGAGTCAGTCTCAGGAGTGGAATCAGACAGGGTTTGCCTTTGGGCAACCCCCTTTCCTTTCCCCTCCCACCCTGCCTGGACTGACATGCCCCACATAGAGTATCAGCGCCCCGTGTCAACTCAGGCTGGTTTCCAGAACGTGCGGTGGGGACAGGGCTCAGCATGGACTCAGAATGAGCTTGTCTGCTGAAAATGTATCTCTCTGCCTTGGATATCAGAATTGGTCTAAGAATTTGGATCATATAATAACATTTCATTTCATAAGAACTTTTTTCCTGCTAAACACCTGATTTTCACCTCCTAATTTTTTTTTTTGTTTGTTTGTTTTTTTGAGATAGAGTCTCACTAGAGTGTCGTGGCATCACAGCAACCTCAAACTCTTGGGTTTAAGCAATCCTCTTGCCTCAGCCTCCTGAGTAGTTGGGATGACAGGTGCCCGCCACAACACCTGGCTATTTCTTTGTTGTAGTTGTCATTGTTGTTTAGCAGGCCCAGGCCAGGTTCGCACCCACCTGCCTTGGTGTATGTGGCCAGCACCGTAACCACTGTGCCACAGGTGCCAAGCCAACCTAATATTTTATTGAAGTTATTAAGCCAGTGATAAAAGCCTCAACAGTGGTGAGGGAGGGGTGCCATGGGGAGGGGTGCCTGTGGAGGGAGGCGGGTGGCCATGGCAGCCTTAACCTTGGCTGACCAGGTGAGCCAGATGAGCCAGGGCTGCGTGTGGGTCTTCTGTTCTCATCTCTGAGCACCTTTTTCCTGCACCTGAAAAGAAGCCGCCATGCCCTCCACAATGTCCCACCTCCCCCCTCAATTAAAGGCCATCTCCTGTTTCCTCTGACCCCCACACCGAGGGACAGGACTCTCCTGTGACACCCGAGGATCTCTGCCACTTGCCCTCTCCTGTTAAAACGTCTTGAGGACAGGAAGCTCATAACTTCCTCTGCCCTTCCTTGGAGTCCAAGCCGACGGCAGGGCTTGTTAAATGTTTTTAATGGAAACAGACACTTTGAGAGAGAGTAATTGCAAAGATTTTTGCTGTTAATAAGCAGCATTTTTAAGTAATTCTAGAGCTAGAGATTCCAAACCCCAGCTTCTTTAAGTCTGGTTTCATTAAACAACAAGAGGGGCCCAAACCCGGGGTGCATGGGAGAGGACGGACTAGTGCTGACTGGGCACCCCTTGGCCATGGGGTACCTGGGCAGGCCCTTTGCTCGGCCTCGGTCTCTCGAGCTACAGGATGAGGATAATCACAGCGCACACCCTGCAGAGCTGTAAGAACCGGGGAGCTGACACTTGCCCATTACTCAGCCCCACGCCTGAAATGGCTTGAAAACTGGGCCTCTGTGCTGCAGTCATGATGATTACATTTTTAGATTCAGTTTTTCCAACTTGAAGAAACTTGGTGACTTATACTCATCAGTGTGAGCTTTGTCCAACACTAATGCCAAAGCATAACAGTCAACAAGGCTGCAGGTAAGTCACGGTCTGGGAGATACTTCCTGCCCATAGCTGTGTCTCAGGTTCCGGCAGAGAGTGACAGGAGCCTCCCCTGCTGCGCCAGTCAGAGGCGCTGACGGCAGGGACAGGGGCTGGAGTCTGAAGACTGCCTCTGCCTCTCCTTCCCGTCACCTACCGTGAACACCCTTCCTAGTTTTACCTTATTTTTAATTCCCCCAGTATGGGCTGTACAACTTAAAACTTGTGGCTAAACATCTGCTTAAATTCTTTGGCAAACAGCTGCAACATTCAGTTCCAGTCTCCAAACACCACTGGCACCATCCTATGACAGGCACTGCACTTATGAGGGGAAAAATGAGGCTCCTGCCCCAGGAACTAACATTTATGTAAAGGAGACGGGCCTGAAAACTCACAGCTGCAGAGTGATGTGTTTAATGCTTTAATGGTGTACAGGTGGGTACACGTATCGATTCTGCCCTGAAGACAGGCTTCATTAAAACATCCAACAAATTAATAAACAACACTGGTCACTTCACTGCATCTTTCTGCAGCTCTAACAAACTGGCAAACGACACTGGTCACTTCACTGCTTCTTTCTCCGTGTTCTGCGGGTAAGGCTGTCACCAGGCCCAGAGCTGAATGCAGGGACTAGTCACTGGCATCACATTTTTGATGCTGTGTTACTGCAAAACACCAACAAACATGACGTGAGGCACTTTTTCTAAAAATCACAGCTTTAAAACTGGATCTTTAGATCTCTGCTTCTGGGCTCATCCCCGCCATCCTCACTGCGAGGACCTGGCCCCTGGGGTCCCTTTCTGCTTCTCCTGCAGAGTTAGATTCAGCCCCTGAACTACAAAGGCCACAGACCTGCCGCTGGCCTCCAGATCCCCCACCCGGGTCATCTACTTTTTTCCCCCTAAGCTGCCCTCAAATCCAGTCACTTTGGGACTGAATGCATGTTAGGTGCGCCCACTCCCATGTAACTTCTCTATTCCCGAGACACAAGCTCCTCCCCAGAGGTGTTTTCTGTATAAAATTATGAGCAGCTCGTAGGCTGACCACTCTGTGATACTTCCCCAAGATGCAGCCTGACAAGGGAAGGGAACGAAGGGTGAGAACACCACTGGATGCTGCCAGCAGGACTGCTGAGCGTCAGCTGTGTTGCAGTTTATCCCACATGAGATATTTCTTTTGTACTGAGAACGATCACTGAAAAATCATGACTACATAATAAAGCCACAGAAGACAACCCCATCATTACTGCTGCAGGAAATAAAACACAGATTAATGTCCCCAAAGCTCACGTCAGGAGGGATAATGATGATGTCTACACACGAATCTTCTCGTCCTGGACAAAGAACTTAAGTACCACCTAAAGCGGAATGATAATTATATAGAAATCACCAGTGACAACGCTATCTGCTAAGCACGGATTGCGTTCACACATTTTCAAAGCCTTTGTTTTGTATTTCTCTCTGCAAATTCTGAAGTCTTCCCACTTGTATTCAAGTGACACAAATTACAAGTGGCACAGCAAAGCACTCGCTCTGCCTAAGGAGGCAAACACAGCCCACAGTGGACGTGCTGGGGCGTCAGGCCTCCCGCACCGCTCAGCGTGCCAGAGCAAGCTGTGAGCAAGAAAGGCTGAGGGGCGGACGTGGGCCACGCCGACGGGCCATCCCCATCCAAGTCAAAACCAGATATAAACAACCGTTTGGGAAAACAGGCTCCACTTGTGTTTCTGGCTACAGAAAACTGGCTGGGTAGAAAAAAGTACATGACAGGATCAGAGGCTGAGCTGGCCAGAGTGAGGGACCTCTACTCTGGTGTGAACGCTGGCGGACAGGAGGCGAGGACTCTTCATCTCGTTCCAGCTGGCAGCAGCTCAGCATCAATTATTAACTGGAACGTGGTCTGGCCACAGCATCTTCACGTTCACACCAGCCAATTTCAACCTCGAGGAAACTCAAGGAAGTACACCACGTGTGAAGCAGAAAGGATGCCGTTGGCTGTGATTCCTGGAGTGAAATAATGGACCACAACACAGCCCGTCTCAAAACTTTGGTAGCGATTTTGGAAATGCTGAAAGTTTTCCTGGTAGCTATGACTTTATTTATATTAAGTTCTTTGACCAAAATTTAATTTAGGCTCAACTTCTGACGTATATGATTTACTTCCTAGTGAGAAATTCACCTGTAGTTCAGAGCAGATGAATGGGTCACAATTACTGAAACCCCATCTATGATTTTCTGACCACAGGTAAATTTTTCTTTTTTTTTTTGAGACTGAGTCTCACTATGTCACCCTTAGTAGAGTGCCATGGTATCACAGCTCACAGCAGCCTCAAGCTCTTGGGTTGAAGCTATACTTTTGCCTCAGTCTCTCAGATAGCTAGGACTACAGGCACCCACCACAACGCCTGGCTATTTTGTTGTTGTCGTTGTTGTTTAGCTGGCCTGGGCTGGGCTTTGAATCCCCCAGCCCTGGTGCATGTGCCAGCGCCCTACCCACTGAGCATAGGCGCCAGGCCTAACCATGGGTAAATTTTAGAAGCCTTTATATTTATTAAAACCTATTAAAATTCACAGTTATTTGAAATGATGAGGGGTAGGAAATGAGGAAAATGAGTCTGTTTTCTTTCTCTCTTTCTTGTGTTATTTATGGTTGAGATAAGGTGTAGCCAGGCACTGGAATGTGAGCAAAGCCTCCATCTCTGGCCTGGTTTGTAAAGTCCCTGGTGGGTTCTCGGCAGTCTATAAAACACAGCATGAAAACAAAACTACACCAACTGGTCACTGACTTTGTGCTTTCTGTTCAGACACTGTTCTGAGCACTCTACACGAATGAACCTCCCAGTCCTCATGAGACCTGTGTAGCTGTCACTACTATCCTTATTTGCTAGATTAGGAAATGCAAGTATATATATTTATACCTTTTCCATAAAGGTTACTTTCTTACCACTTCAACAGTGGGCAGAACAAGAGAGAAGACTGAGTCTCCTGCCTCACTGAGTGTGCCTGTCACTGAAAGCACCACGGTCCCCTCCAGGAAGGATGGACCATCACAGCCTGCTACCCTCTGGTGTCATTTCCTAGAACCCACCAGTCCTAAGTTGAAAACCTCCTCAGGGTCGTTGGGGGTACAGCTCCATCCCTGCAGGAGTTTCCCTGGGACAGAGCACCTGGCCTCCCTGAGTGCCCCCCCAGCTGTCACGCTCTCACCTCTGTTCTGCTCACGACTATCCCTGGAACGCCCCTCTTCAGGCGGCCAGAGACTCTGCCTCTGCCATGTCACTGTGCTGACGAAGTGGTTGGAGCAGGGCATTGTTTTTTATTTTTCAAACAGATCTTAGTTAAGATCGAGAGGAGGCCTAACAGGCTCCCAAAAGGCAGTGAGAGGCAGGTCCTCCCCGAGGCGGGGCCTCTGGCTGCCACTCGGGTCACCTTCTTCCGCCTCACCTGCCCAGCAGCCGCGTCTGGCTTCCCCACAGTCCGGCCTGCTGACTCCTCTTCATGTTGCCTTGGTGAAAACACAGTGGAAACAGACAAGGTGTGAAGTCCATGTTGAGTGGGACGCTCCTGATAAGCGAAGCCGAAGGAATTTTTCTCCTTTCACAGTGGTGTGGAAATTCGCTATCCCTGGCCTGCTCCTGTGCCCAGGAGGAAGAGGAGTGACTGCAGGCGTGGCCGCCCCGCAGGGCACGTGTGGGCAGAGCTGGCCCTCAGGCCTTTCTGAGCACTGGAGACAGTCCTGGTCCCCCACCACCCGTCTGCGCCCCATCCCATCCTTTCCCACGCCGTGGCTCCTTTCCCCCACTGTGACAGGTGCTCAGAGAACACACCGGAAGCTCCCTCGTGCCCACTGACACTCAGACAGCTGTTGGCAACTTCAATTACCAGCACCATCCAAAGTACAATTTCAATAGGAAGTTAAACAGTAGAGGCCTAAAGTCCCAGGCCTTGAATCTCATGTTCAACCAGAGAGTGGCAGAGAGACCTGGGTACTCAAAGCCCCTGTCCGGGACCAGCCTCCGTGCCTGGGGCTCCCGGGACTTGCTGTGAAAGCTGTTGAGGTCGCTGAGATCTTTCTTCTGAAATTGTCCGCGTTCCAGGTTGAGTCTTATGTCCCTTCTTCACTCTTTACTGGCACACGACACATAACCCCTTTGCCAAAAATCTACCAAGTCACTTTAAGTTCACGCCAGTTGGGTCCCCACCAGACTGAGCTTCCAGAGGGCCTGACACTGGGCTTGGTCATTTGCTTGTTTAGCACATCGCTGCAGGCCGCCTGGCCCTGCACACACAGGGCTGAGAGCCCCTCGGCTCACTCACACAGCTGGCCAGGCTGCCGGCTCCCAAGCACAGTCTACCTGGGAGCCCCTGCACATGGGAATCGTTCACACTGGCTCCTATAGTCAGGGGGACATGACTGCAACCCAGGAGGCTCTCGGACGTGGCAAGACTTTGCCTTAAAGATCAACTATGAAGGGCAAGTCTGGTCAGTCTTTTCATTTAATTGTGCTCTGGTCACCAGCATATGTGTGGCTGTTATTTATAGTTTCGTGCCAATTCAGGGTTCAAGTAAGCACATCACAGGTGTGAGGGAGGCCTGGTGACTTAAGGTAGTGACAGGAATAACTGAAAAAAACAGGTAAAGTTTTTGCAAGAAAAAACAAGTTTATTAAAGACTTACACAGCAAGCCACCCCCTCCTAATGACTACAGGCTCCATGGAACATGTGGTTTGGGGTTTTATACACAACTTTGAGGAGTATCATTGCTTCATAGAAGCCTCCCAAGGTCTCAAAACAACCCATTTGCACAGTCTTCATCAGCCCCATCCACTTAAGAGCCCAGGTCAGCCTGACCCAAACCAATCCAAAATTGCCCAATCATGTCTGTCATTGCCCTGCTCCTGGGCCAGTAACAGCCTGACCGGGTGAGGGACTTTGTAAGCCCGACTGAAGGACCCCTTGGCCATTGAGCCAATATTCACTATGGACAAAAAACAGAATGAACAAGCAGATGAGGAATAGCATCATTCCTTGTCTGCTAGAATTTTCTACCAATTAAAGATACATTGGGTTTGACTGTCTTTAAGTCATAGGAGACTGGAAACTCTAATATTTTAAGGTATGTGAACATGTATAAAAGTTGAGACAACCTCCAGTTGAAACACACAGCATTAACTAAACAAAGATAAGCCTGCCAGCTGAGCGATCAGGTAATCTGCATTGCTTTGTTAATCACCAATAAAATGGCCACAACTCAAACACCAAGGGCTGGAAGTCAGTCTGGCATATCTTCTTAACAGTGGAGAAATGGCGTAAGATCTTTTTATTACTGGCTTCCAGTTTAACAAAAAAATAGAATCATTACTTTAATGCAAAGAATGCTTAAAATACTTTGAAATTTATTTAATAATAGAAATGGAATTTTCTTTTATTTTTTTGAAACAGAGTCTGCCCTGGATAGAGTGCTGTGGCATCATAGCTCATAGCAACCTCAAACTCTTGGCCTCAAGCTGTCCTCTTATGTAGCTGGTGTAGCTTGCCTCTGGTATAGCTGGGACTGTAGGTGCCCACCACAGTCTCTGGGTAACTTTTCTATTTTTAGTAAAGATGGGGTCTCACTCTTGCTCAGGCTGGCCTCAAACTCCTGAGCTCAGGCAATCCTCCTGCCTCAGCCTCCCAGAGTGCTGGGATTACAGGTGTGAGCCACTGTGCCTGGACTGAAAAATAATTCTATAATTATTCAGAAGTACAATATGCTAATTATAGCAAGTACACTTATATTACAAGGAATTGTGATTTTAAATCAAAAGATTTTATGAAACACATATATAAAATCAAAGCTAACAAGCGAATCTGAAAACTCTATTCCTTAAGAAATAAAGCAACGCCAAACACAATCATAGCTCAGGAACTGTCAGCCCAGTGTATTTTCACCTCAGTTTCTTCGTCCAGGAACCAGGTAATACTTGGACGATAAATTATGAGGTAATGTACAATTTAGCAAGCAACTATTTACATGTACACCCTTCATTAAAACTTTGTGTTTCTGGGTAACATTCATTAACTAAAGCGGAGGTTTAAAGAATGATCCATAATGTTCTAGATTAACTTCTTTAATCCTGCTACCAATGTAATCAGCTTTAAATCTCAGAAGGCCACTGTATAGTTTTTGAACATAAATGCTTTAATTTGATTTACTTTGGAAATTCATTTTAAACTACTCTCTTTGCCACAAAGAGGCACCTTTAAACTCCAGGTTGCTCTTCAGTAGAAGTATTTCATGCTAACAGTTTATCTCCAGAAACATTCCAAATCAGGAGAGGCCAATCACATCTGGGGGAGGAGAGTGGGGAGGAGAAGGGAGGTCTCAGAAGAAGCATCTAAAGATAAAGAGAACCGATTTCATTGTTTATGCTTCTAGGCGGAGATGTTTAAAGAGTCATTTCAACTGAAAGGGCCTGAGATAGGATTAAAGGCACTCAAGTTTCCCATACATTTAATTAAACAGGAAATGCTGAACAAGAATGCCACACGTCATCATTTCTGCCTTCCCAGCAAGTGGCCCTCTCCATGTTAAAAAATAGCTTTAATCAGTAGAATTGACCTTTGATGGAATTAATAGGCTTCTAGGAATGATCTCTCACAGTAAGCTGAAAAACTGCAGCTAACATGGGAGGAAATTACATAATCACTGAAGCAGAAGGCAAGCAAGTAAGTGACACACGAGTCAGCTGAGATGTGCGGCTGCTACCTTCCCTGTGCCACCAGGGACGTGACACACGCGTTTTGGTGCCACAGTGAGGTGCTGTCTTACAACACAATAGCGGCTCTGGTTTCTCCCTTTGAACAAGGTTGAGGTACATGACTCATTTGCCATGGGCCTTGTTAAACCATCACAGCCCTCGGAAAGGAAGGTAGGGGGGTGAGATCAACACAGCTGCTGTCAGGTGTGTGTCCTGCCGGCTTGTAAAAGGTGGAATCAATTTGCTTCAGTGATGGGTAATAACTTCTTTGTCCTTGAAGAAGCACTTTGAGAAATGCCGGAGTCACAGAACTGTACACTCAGTGACACTGATTCAATGCCCCACTTGGTCTGTGCTTTACCGAGGGTGGAGGTGGGCAGCAGGCCAACACAGCTGGCTTGTGCCTGGAGCAGTCCTGAGGAGCTGAGTAAGGACGCCCCCCCCCCCGCCCTGTCAGCAAATGCCCCCACTTGCAAAGTGCTGTCACTTACTGATGCCCATCACCAAGATACTTTATGTAACCTCGGCCTAGCAGGCACCACTTCCCCAAGCCACGCTTTTCCTACTGCCAATCACTGAAGTATGACATGTGCTCCCATGGCCACAGACCTGCCACTGGGCCAGTCACTCCCATGGCAGGAAAAGCCAGGACTGTTGATACAGGGTAGAGGCACCTGAGGGTCTGGACGATGTGGGACTGGGCCGGTGGGTGGGGAGCACAGGCCTCAACTGGCTGTCCCCGGTTCAGCATGGTCCTTGGTTTCCCCAGTGGCTTAGGAAGGGTATGTTTGTCATGTCCACAGACAGGTCACAGTGTAAAGACGACGGAAGACGAGTGTGCTGGGGCACATTGTGTGTACTCCGCAGTACCACCCTTTTCCTGACATGGCCACGTTACTTGTGTGACTGGGCACAAGAGTCCTGCCCACAGTGAGTTTCCAGCAACAGGAGGAGAAAGGCTCGGGTCACCTCACCTGTAGGACAGTGGCTCTCAAACCCCTGCACACTGAGGAAGCTCAGATCATTCTGAAATCTGCCTGTTCTCAGCCCACACCCCAACTGGCTCGGGCAGAGCCTCCATGTCAGCTACCTGTTTGTGAACCCCCCGGGTGAGCCCACATGCAGCCTCCTCCACAAGAGCCCCAGGGAGTGGAGGGTCCACGGCAGCATGACAACCACCTCACCCACGGCAGGGCGGCCTGTGGGTCCCAGGGTCTCCAACCCACAGGTTTGGGCTGCATCACCAACAAGCACAAGGGCTGCGTCAAGTGACGATGGCCGAGGACACACCCCTCCAGTGTGCTGAGCGGTGTGACCAACCCTCCAGCTGGGTGTTCACGGCGGCCTCCACAGGTGTGCTCAGCCATCAGGGCCTGAAAAAGCAGATTGCAAGGCCCCACTCGAGGTTCTGGCCCAGAACACCTACAGGGACCAGGCCTTTGATTGGCCCCTGGTGCCCCAGAACCCCGTCATTGTGAAGATCCACTGTGACCCACCAGGCCCCAACCTGGGAAGAGCAAATTCCCTGCAGTGAAGCATCTGCCCTGAGTTATTCTGTGGGCCAGGGTGAGGTCACAGGAATTGGCTCCCGCACACCCTTCATCCTCTCTCACTGCTGCAGACCCTGTGAGTGTAGAGAAAAATAAACCTCCCATTCTAGCAAGTTTATGGTAAAAAGCAGTGATTTCTGTGCACCCTATTTCCGTCTTCCTGGAGGCACCCACTCCTATTTCCATGTCCATCTCCTGGAAAAAAACAAACCCCCCAGAGTACTAGGAAAGGAGGGTGCTTCCTTTTCCATCCCACTTCTCATATTTAATAAATGAGAACTACATACTAAGGAATCTACCATTAGAATATTATAACTGTTTATAATTTGAAATTACTTCAGTAACTTGTTTGAAAAATGAGGCTTGAGCTATTACTATATGGGGATTGTGTCCCAAAGCTGCCACTCACTAGCTGTTCAGCCTCCTGTGCATTTCCACACCTGCAAGATGGAGGTAACCCTAACCCTGTAGGACGGGGTACACCTAAACTTTGTCCTGTAAGACAGATAACCCCTAACCCTAACCATGTAAGATGGGGTAGCCCTAACCCTAACTTTGTAAGATGGAACAACTCTAACCCTAAACCTGAAGACTGGGTAACTCTAAACCTGTGACATGAGGTAATTTTAACCTTAACCCTGTAAAGATGGGTAACCCTAACCATGCAAGACAGAGTAGCCCTAACCCTGTAAGATGGGATAAACTTAACTCTAATCTTGAACACAGGATAACCTTAACCCTAAGGGGTAACCCTAACCCTAAACCTGTAAGACGGGGTAGCCCTAAACCTCACCCTGTGAGACGGGGAACCCCAACCCTGGTGCCCAACTTAGGATTCCTGCAGGACCGGGTGGGCTGGAGATATACCTGTTTGGCTACAGGACTGGGTGAGCTAGAGACACACCTGTTTAGCTGCAGAGCCAGGTGGGCTGGAGATACACCTGTTCGGCTGCAGGACTGGGTGGGCTGGAGATACACCTGCTCAGCGGCAATCTCAGCACCCGCTGCTCGGAGCTGCTTTGGATGCACTTGGGGCCACAGCAGTTTAAGGAATCATAGTGACCATGAACAGCAGTTTTCAGCAGGAAAAAAGTGTTCAAAGTTCCAAACAGTCGACTTCCTAACACACCCAAGAGCACAGCCCACTGACAAGAATGGGGTGAGGCTGTGTCTTGCATAGATGCCCCGTGTGACCTCAGCCCTCAGGGTGCTCTCTCCCTCCACGATGATGGAAAAGATAGAGGTGAATTAACACAATGATTCCCAGCTCTCTGAGGCCATCAACAGCACACACTTAGTGGTGTTTCAAATGACAGATGTGAAATTAAAGTAAAGGGTGCATCTGTGCTCAGTCCCTAATTGCCACCTCCTGAATGTTTTTAAGGAGCACAGGGAGGCGAAAGAAAGAAGTGAAGGGGCGAGGCGAGGGCATGAGAGGCCTGGAAAACGCCGGCTGGGATGCACGGGGTGGGGGCACGTCTGAGTTCGTACACATAGATTTAATTTCACAGTCTCTGTTAAATTAATTTCTATAATTTGAAATACAAGCAAGAGTGATCATCCATTAGTATCTTTGGCGATACAGATACAAATTTTAGAAGTATTCCTCTGCAATGTTTCAGGTACCTGAAAGTGTTACATAGAGGAAATTAATAGCTGGGTTTCCGGTTTTTTTTTTTTTTTAATCATTACAATCTTCCTTTATCAGCTTTTAGGCTTAAATCTATTTCTAAACTCTCACTTTAACTTTAATCTGTCTAATTGATCCTAGGATGTCATCTATTAAAACTGAGATCACTAAAGTATTCAATTCATCTGTGGCCTGCTTCTGTGGTCAACAGCTAAAAACATGCCCATAACTGCATAGAGATCCTTCATCTGATGAAGACAAGATAAAAATTTTAAACATATATGTTTAATTATAGTAATTGATAAAGTTATACAATTTACCTGTATTTGGTACAAAATGAAAAATACAGGAAAAGTTGTTTTTTGTTTTTGCCAACTCTATTCTGTGGAAAACTCGTATTTTGTTCTATCTTAATAGACATCTAATATTACTTGGGGAACAATGGTTTTATGTGGTCATGTCAGCTCAAGGAACCCTGGGATATGAGGCTTTACTGTAGGGCTTCTCAACACCCTTTCTGTCAGGGGGGAGAGACAGGGGTAAGTGGGACATCTGTCACCTTCTCCAGGGACTCGGCAAACTGCCAGATGCCACCCAGGAGATAGCGCTTCCCCTCCTGACCCAGCACACACTCTTGGGCCCAAATCTATTTTCAAATCACATTTTTAAGATCCTCAAAAGTAAGTGATGGTGCAGCCATTGACCTAATGACCATGGCAGCCAGATGCCCAGGGCTGCAGAGGAGGGATGGCACTCAGTTTCAAGAGGAAGGAACAGAAGCAGGAACGGCCATGGGAAGCTGGTCTAACTATTTACCGTAACCTGCATAGGTAGCCGACTCAGTCCTATTTAGGTTTTTGTAAAGAAATGCTTACCTAGGGATTAGAAATGGGATAAACTATTCCCATCCTGAACTTCAAAGGTAGAATGCATAATTGTTCTCAGCTAGCAGTTAAGAATATGTAGCCCAATAAATCAAAGAGTTTCACTGGCAGTTGAATAGTCATTGAATAGGAATCGTTTTAAATATTAAATTTACATGACAAGCGTAAGAGGACAAAGCATAATTCAAATGGAAGGAAGCAAACTTCTAGTTAGTGGGGAGGCCGTGAACAGTGAGTGGTTAGCCCTGCTCCCAAGAAGCTCGTCCTTGAGGACTCTTTAGAGTGGACGTGAGGACTGAGCAGGTAAGACATGAAGTAACATGTACACTACAGCCGATGTGGATGGTGAAGCCATCTGGGAGCCTACAAAGACGAGGGAGGTTTACACTGCCGGTGGGACTGCAAACTAGTACAGCCTCTGTGGAAGGAGGATGAAGAACCCTCAAAGAACTCCAAGTAGACCTCCCATCTGATCCTGTGATCCCATGACCAGCCATCTACCCAGAAGAAAAAAGTCCTTTTATCCTTAGGATGTCTGCACTAGATCGTCTATGGCAGCTCAATTTACCAAGACGTGGGAACAACCTAAATGCCCACCAACCTAGGAATGGATTAACAAGCTGCGGTATATGGACACCATGAAAGACTATTTAGCCATTAAAAGATGGAGACTTTAAATCCTTTGTATTATCCTGGATGGAGAACACATTCTCCTTAGTAAAGTATCACAAGAATGGAAAAGCAGGTATTCAATGAACTCTAATGTGAAGCCAGTAGTTGAACAAATACACCCCTACACAAAACAAAACCTCAATTCAAGTTGGAGGGAGGGAGATAGGTGTGCTCCCTCCTATTGGGTACAACGTCAGGGTACGTGGCACACGTCCTGCGGGCGGGACACAGCTACAGCAGGGACTTCGCCAAACACACACGAACATGGTAACCCAATGGTTTGTACCCTCATATTAATCTTTTTTGATAGGAAAAACTAATGGAAAAAAGTAGGAGGGTGGGGTAGACTCCACATTATTATTATATGATTTGGAACGAAGAGTGATAGGTCAGAGTGGGGCCAACGAGAGAGCACGTCTACTTCTGGTTTGAGAACGGGAGGAAGAACCTTCCTAACTATGGTCACAGTCAGCTGGACACACCAGCTGACCACAGAGCTTGGGAAGCTTTTCTCTCACAACAGAGGAAGAAGAGAAGAGAGAGAAACCAGAAAACCTGCTGGGTAAAGATAGGGGTGGCACTGAAGGAAAAGCCTTTCTTAACACACACAGAATTTCAAGAGGAAAAGTGAGATCAGAGTCAAGTCGCCCAGGGCAGCTGTCTTTCCTTTCCCAGGTCAGGATGGCAGGTTTTCAAAGTAAGCTGGACTTCACCACGTGCCAGCCAGAGCATCAGAGGGACAGTAAAATCCTTTGACAATATAAATCTCGGGTAATGTAGTGTAACATTTATTTTAGTGGCTGAATTTATTTTAATGGCCTCAGAGATGATTGTGGTTCTATATTCAAAGAAACCTTAAGAGGTCACTTACATTTTTCAGTTACACTTTACTGCCTTTTATGGAGGGAATTTTGAGTTACACTATTTGCAAATCTGTGGATATAAGAAGACCCCCCTGGGTATGTTCCTTGTGAATGCCACAGGTAAACCATATCAAAAAATGTTTCAGTAAGCGGAGGTCCATAAGACAGAGCAGCTTGGAGACCACCGTGACAGTCATCACACACTCAGGGACGCTGGGTCAGTCACTCACTTTTCATTCCCTCATTCATTCATTCAACCTACTAACATTTACGAACACCTACTATGTGTCGGGTACTGGGAATACAGGTTAGTGAGCTAAGATTCTTTCCCTGTGGTGTTTGTCATGGGGGACCCAGTAGACAACACCATGTAACAACAAGTGAAGTGGTGAAGGTGAAGGAACAGTGTGGCAGAGAGCTGGGGAGCCACTCGTCAGGACACAAGTCTCAGAACACATCTGAAACACCTGCACGCTGAGAGGCAGTCCAGCACGCCACTGTTCAGGATGTACATTTAGGCCCGTCTGAGGGGCTAAAGCAAAGTTAAACTAGTCAAGGAACAGAAGATCAGGAGGGACAGAGGGAGTGAAGGCAGAGGGCACTCAGGGAACGGCATTTGTATTGGATGATCGTTGCTGTGAGATGTGGGGGCTAAGCAGCAGGGGCGCCGTCTAACTCACACAGAGGGGTCCGGGTAAGGTGGTGGCCTGGCAGAGGCAGCATAATTGTGTCTTCCCAACTCCCCACATAAAACAGGTAGAGCAACCGGGTGGCTGAAACACGATGGATAGCCTTTATACCAAGCTAGGAGACAGTGAATCTCACAAACTCCAAACTGCAGGCAGGGGGCACAAGGCACCAATGAGAACACTGTCACCGTCTGTGGTCTGTGCAGGAGAAAGCAGAGAGAAGCCGAGAGCTGTCTGGGTCTGAGAACAGGAGAGGCCCAAGTAGCAGGGAGTGCCAGACAGCATGGCAGGCCCGTCTGACAGACACACTGGGACTGCCCAGGCTAAGCCAGTAAGTGCTAGGGGCTCAGTCTCACCCATAAAGTCGGGAATCTGACCAGTTGGGGCTCCCTTCCAGGACAGGGCCCCACCCTGAGGAAGAACCAGTGGGAGCAGAATCAAAATCAAGCAGCATGAGAACAGCAGTGAGGGAAGGAGACCCACAAGAAGGGGGACAGAGTTTGGAGAGATGCACCCACAGAATCTCCCATTGGACATGTCCTCTGTACCACATCACCCTGATGACATCCGCTGAGTGACGAGCTTTGCATCCTCTGCCCTCGACTCTGGGGAGAATTTTGAGGCTTGATGTGACTAAGGTGGCTCTGTGTGACTCTCAAGGCCAGGTCATAAAAATGTCGTGTGCTGCCATAGCGCCCTGGTGGAATGCCCCTCGGGAACCCAGCTGCTACCTTGTGAAGAAGCCCAGACCAGCTCCTGGTCAGAGGCCACATGCAGGGACTCCTGGAGGCAGCTGGGCTCAGGCCACGGCCAGCACAGGGCAGGCAACTTCCTCTGCTGTGTGCACCTGAACCCACAAAATCCTGGAGCAGAATGCTCCCGTTTCTGCAGCAGGGCAAGTGCAGACGCAGACACAGCCACTTTTGAAACTGGCTGTATCTGTGAACATGGAACATAAGCGCCCAGTGTGACCACACAATCCCACTCCCAGGTCTGCATCCAACAGAAAGGAATACCTACTATACGATCTCATCTGTATAAGATACAACCTTCAAAAACATGCAAATAATCTGTGAAGTCACATTCCACATGGGGACGGGGTTAGCATCAGACAGAAGTCAGAGCCCAGGGGGAGCAGCTGGGGAATGTCCAAGCGCTGGTTAACATTCTATTCTTGACCTGGACCCTGCTAACATGGTGTGCTCACTTCTGAAAGATTCATCAGGTGGCACACTCGAAATCTGTGAACTTTTTTATACGAATGTTGGGCTGCAATAAAAATCCCACTTAGAAAGGAACAAGTTTGTGTTTGATGAAGGAATAAATATTAAATATCTGGGTTGAGGGGATTTCCAAGCCCATTAACAGAGTGTTATCTTAAAGAGAGCAATTAAGAGCAGCTGGTTTTCACACAGCAGCAAGCAGGTGTTAATTTTCTCCATAACACTTCTCCCTGGGCCTGCAGGCTATGAAATTCTCAGGGAAAGAGAAGTGAGAAAAGCAAAAGGTCTTCCCCTTACATACAGAGATCTTTAGGTAAAGGCTGAAATAATTACCAATTGAGAGTGGTGGAGGCTTGCTAGAGTTTTTAAATGCTTCTGCTAACCAACACAGCATTTTAGAGTGAGAAGTAATATTCAGGATCCTTCCATCAATTTCTTTCACTTTACAAAGTTCAGAGGACTGGTACGATGAGCCCCAAATTACCCAGCTGAGTTAGAGATAAACCTGAGCCCCTGACACGCTGCTCACGCTACTGACAATGACAGCTGCTCTTAGGCTGACCGTGTGGCCATCTCTGTGACAAGGGCGCTTCTATCACCCTGATCTAGTCTCCACAAGACACAACCGGCGTAACACACCCCCATTTCACAGAGGGGAACTGGAG
>CAUYQV010193436.1:0-79820 GCA_963574575.1 Galagoides demidoff | reverse complement strand
GGGGTACAGTGTGCTATTTTTATATACAATTTGAAATATTTTCATCAAACTGGTTAACATAGCCTTCATGTCATTTTCTTAGTTATTGTGTTAAGACATTTATATTCTTCATTTAGAAAGATTCACATGTACCCTTATAAGATGAACCATAGACGTGATCCCACCAATCACCCTCCCTCCACCCATCCTCCCCCCCCCCCCTTCCCCTAGGTCCTTCATTTCAAATACCTCTATGTAGTCGAGTAACATAACAAATATACGAACGGTCATCCTTGGTCATGGAGGAATAAACAGTAGTTTTTCCTCAGGGAGCTGGGCATCTGGACTCAGGATATAGACATATCCAATCTATAAGCAGTGTGATGGGGGCACTGATAGCTGACACCACGAGAAGGGAGCACTGGGATTTGAAACAATCCCTCCTCAGCTTTGCTACTGACTTTGTGCTGGAGAAACTTACGCATATAAAGACATGTAACAAAATAGAAAATAGAAGCTGTTAGTATTTTCTGAGGCCCTGCTTTATTAACCATTTATGGGTTTTCAATATAAAGAAAGGAGGCATTTTCTAAGCCCCTATTATGCTTCCATCAGTTAAATATCATCATTTCATGCAGCATTTCCAACAATGGCATTCTCTCCATTTTCCCATCCATAGAAATTGCGTCTCCAGGAAGAGAAATCTCATTCTCAAGATCGCATAGCAAGTAAGTGGTAGATCTGAGACTTGATTCCATATGAGCCCTACCTCAAAATTGATGTTTTTTTTTATGTCTCATTTTAATTGGGTAAAAAACTTTCTCAGTCTGTGCACTATTGACATTTGGTGCTGGATAATTATTTTTCATGCACTGTCCGAGTTTTTCAGCGTCTTTGTCCTCTGTCCCCTTCCTGCTAGGTGCCAGTAGTACCTCTCCAACTGAAACATCTCCAGACTTTACCACATGTCCCCTGAGGGAAAAAATTTCTTGTGGATAAGAGTTGAGAGTCACTGAGAACCCATGGGCTTCCTTCCTGGAAAGCTGGTGTAAGGGGCTGGCCCAGCCTGCTCCGGGCTCCTGATGGTAGATCCCTGTCCTTTTCAGGCTACCTCGGCTCTCCCATAGCTGGCCCCATTCCGAGTCCCGTGGAACACCACAAAGAGGAGGAGCCTCCCTGATGACACCCCAGTGAGGTTCTCTGCATTTACAGTTTGTTTAGTGACGAGACCCTGACCTTGAGCCATCCAGACCTTGGGCATCAGAGTTGAACAATCAGTAGCATCAGAATGAACAATACCAGCCTTTCCCACACTCATAAATCCTAAAGGTCACCTGGGGGACTGGTGAAAATGAGGCTTCTGAATCACACATACCCAAATATGCTGCAGCAGCTCCCTAGAAGTCAGGGCAGGTGGGGCTGACTCCGCTTACTCATACCAGCTCCCTGGGAAGTAAGCCCATTGGGTTTCACAGTAGAGTGGCTATGGACATTTTCTCACCAACAGACATGGGTGGGAATTGGAAGTGAGAGGATGTAGGGATAGGAGTGGGCTGGGAGGGATATTCAGCGGAGGTCAGGTGCTCCAGTCATCCAGGCCACTCTCACCTGCGCCTGGGCTTGCTCTCAGCTTCTTTGCAGCATCTGGCTCTGAGCCTCGCACCTGTCACAGGAGAAGGAGGCGCCACTGCCTGGCTGCATTCACCAAGGTCCCTCTACACTAACTGTTGTGGTGCCATCAGCAGCGTGTCCATTTCCAAGATGACAGTAGTAATATTGTCTGGTAAGACTGGGGGCTGGAGGCTTCTGCTGCTGTGGGCTACCCAGTGAGGGGTGACCAGGGAGGGAGTCGAGTGGATGGGGTGTGATTACCATATTCCAAGGTATTAGTTTACATGTGGATTCATTATTGCTTTCTAGAGTTACTCTTCAACGCATAAGTAAAAGAATTAAAAACATTTACGTAGCTATGGAATTTGTACTACCTGTATAAAATATGCATCCTTATTGTCTCTCAAAAATTTGTGCAAAAAAGTGTGCATTATACATGTAAATTATGGTGCATTGTTAAGGGCTCAATAGCCACACGGTGCTAGTAGTTACTGTGTGAGGGAGTGCAGACAACATTTCCATCACTGCACATAGTTCTATTGGACAGAGCTGAACTAGAGGACTGGGCATGAGGAGTGCGTGTGTGTGTGTGTGTGTGTGTGTGTGTGTGTGTGTAACTGCAATTATTGTCTATCTCTTCTAGTTCATTGTATACCCAAAGAGGTCATAACCTGGTTCTGATTTTTCTCAATATTTCACATTGCTTATCCCAGGGTATAAACTCAGTAACTGTTTGTGGAATAATTGAATGGCATATTTAACATTTGTAGTTATGAAATAATGTTAGACAATTTATTAAAGTCATTTCTTTTTTTTCTATTCCCATTATAATATTTTGAGTAGTAGCAACTTTAAAGGTAAGGAAAGTGGAAGTCAAAGCATTTCAATGACTTTCCCTCCCTGTCCAAGAGACGACAGACATCAGGGTGATGAGAACATTGGCTGGTAAGTGAGGTATAGATGATCCAAAGTAGTGGCCACTGACAGAGTTAAAGCTGAGGAGATAATACAGGAGATAAACAGGGCATCAAAGACGCCTTCAGAAAGCTCACAGTGTACTGAAGACACAAGAAAAAATGGTAAATGACATGTCTAGTGAAGACGCCAAGTGGCTCAATGAGCAGGTGGCAGGGGAGTCCAGACAGGACGTGTGAGCAGGGTGCCACTTCTGCTGAAAAGGGTAGGACAGGTGCCTTCTTCCACAAAATTCCCACATGGTTGTAAATTTGAACAGGGGACTGGCAGATAGGCAGTCACGGTGCAAGCATCCCATTCAAGGAATCAGCGCACACAGATACAGAGCAGTGCCAGGAACTCTCTACGTTGGAGGAGTGACCTGTAGTTAGATGTGACTTCTACACAGGTAAGAGGATAGAGATAGGACAGAGAAGATAGATGAGTCCAGTGGTGGGGGGATCTGTAAGTCATGGTACTGGTCATCTTATTGACAACAGAAGGTGCTGAGTTGTTTTTATGTATTGAACTTTGAGCATAAAGTGAGGGAGTGGGATGGGTGAAGAATAGGGAATAGTCTAGAATAAATATCAGCCATAAATGAGCCAACATGTGTGGGGTAAAGGAGGGGGGTGCAGATTTGGGGGATGTATGATCCATTAAATCTTGAACACAGTGAGAAAGACATGGCCATTTCCTATCCACATGGAGATGTCCCAATGCTGAACTGTATCCAAGATTTAATGGAGTACAATTAGCAGTGACAATAAACTCCAATCCTAGCTCCGTATCTGGGAGATTGTTGTTCTCTGCTTCACGTTCCGTCACTTACACCACATGAGTAAAACTGTTCAGTTGCTGAATTCAGAGGAGATAAAATTTACTATTATCAAACCCGCGCTTGAGTCCCTGAAAATATGCTCCCAAGTTCACCGCGTAGACACTGTGTTTTTAATTCTGAAATGACACTCTGAGAGAGGCTGTCCTTCAATTTAATTTGATTCAATCAATATTTACCGAAGGTTAGTCGGGTTAATGCAGTTAATATAGTAGGTTCCACAGAGAAGAAGACGGAAATGAAAGGCTGGGCTTTCTGGCTTTCAATAGTTTATAATCTAATTGAAACCAGAAATCGAGACAGTGCAAAGAATACATCTTTTACTGGAATGCATTGTTTGCAGTTGAAACATATTTTTAAATTATAGGCTCAAAAGGTTCTAGTAAATTTCTCTAAGGTAGACAAGATTTCACTGCAGATTTTTATTAAAAAATAAGACACGTACCACAGAGGAAGGGATTCTAGCTCAACGGAGTCAAAGCTTTCAGGAAGAGGGTAATGAAGAGACCGCTGATGCTTTGCCCTGTGGGGACTGTCACTAACCTTAGAGGTTCATTCCCACGCTTCTAATAGGGAAGCTCACAGGCTCTGAGAGATTGCATCACATCTGGTGCTCCAGCATGACCTGCAGAAGTCTGAGGTGAGGTGACTAAGAGCTGGGCATGAACACAACTCTGAAGAGTAAGAGTTTGTTTTGTTTGTTTTTTTTTTTTAATTTGTTTATTTCGTTGTTTTCTTTTTGGACCTGGAGCCAGCTAAGTATCCCTTGTTTTGGGTAGTCAGAGGTTTCAGGTCAAAGCCATCTGATCTCATGGCCAAGGTCCTGTGAGGACTTGGTACGTGTCCTCCTTGGGGAGGTCAGGAACCCTGACAGATCTTTCAGAGGTATGTCCGTTCACATCTAGAAGACCAGCAGTCAGGAGGTGAGTGCTGCATCCAGAGAGACAGGAGGGGAAATGGGCAAAGCCGAGATTTCAGGGCCATCAACAGGGAAGTTACCATGTTCCAAAAGTCAGGTTTTCCCCTCCCTGCATTGATCAGGAAGGTCTTCCATAACAAGTATGTGGGGGGCAATTTTATTATTTTTCCATAGTAGCAGGATGGGAGGGATTCTGTCCACTCACCCCAGAAGGAGAAGGCAGAACTGATGGGGACGCACACCTCTGCAGTAGAGGTCAGGACGTCCAGCACCTCGGTCAGGACTGTTGTTCCTGTTAAAGACCCATGGTGGCCAGAGGTAATAATTGGGGTAGTTCTATGAATCGCCCAGATTAACTCTTTTTTGAGGGAAGCTAAGTAGAGATGTTATCTTTAAAGTGAAAAGCATCTACTGATTCCTTAAGCGGCTGAGGAGGAGATAGAAAGAGATGGACACGTGCTTCCCAACCATCAGCGGGACTGGGACTTGGATCTTTTAAAATAAAGAAAGAAGGAAAAGAAATATTACTGTAGTCTGCCCTGGAATCTGGTAAAGATGACCAAATTTGCTATACCCGCAGTTTTCCTTGATTTAAGCCGCATTAAAGATGTAGCAGCATTGATTTTAACCATAAAGTTAAGACATCTAGCTCCCAGAGTTAGCATAACTTGGTGGCTGCAGGTAATTGGAGAGGCCCCCTCCAGTGCTGAGAACCCCTGACAGGGGTGTGCAGGGCCGTGTTGCTCCTCTCATTTTCAAGTTCTATTTTCATTCTTAGTTTTTGTTTTAGTTAAATTGTTCAATTTAATATATCCTGGGCTCTATCTGCAAAGCAAAGAACACCTACAGGAATTAGCCGGTGGCCAGGAGCAGCACACTGAACTCTCTTCATCTTACTGACGTTGTGGTAAGTGATCAGAATCACCTTGTACTTGAAACATTCACACGATCTACTCAGGTAGATCAGATGTTGGTGCTCAGAAGAATGCGAAGCTGACGAGGCTGTGTTTACTACACTGTAAGTCTGTGGAAGAAAGGTTTAGAAAAGTAGATTTTTCTTTTTGCTGAGAGTGATCTCAGTTAGGAATGCAGTCAGAACCAGAATTCAGTATGACACCATGTGAAATAATTAATAATTTAAAAAATGTTATTTCCTGTTAATTGCATTAAACCCATAGATTTGCAAATGTTTTAGTGGCAAAGGAGATTTCATTGGCAATCATTAAAATACTGGATATTTGAAAACACGTTGACCTGTATTTGTTCATTTTGGCTCACAGGTTCAAGTGCAATGAGGGAAGGTCATGTACCCCTCCCTGAATCCACATTTCTATTTCCAATTAGTCTAACTGGTTTTAAGTTATGTTAATGTATGCTTTTTAATCAAGCACATATTCAATTTTTAAAGAAAAATATTTATGGAGACAGGAAATGACATGGAAATGCACACAAATAAATCCATTAGAGAACAACTGGGTTTTTATCTACTTAAAAAAAAAAACCCCAGATCTGGAGGGTGTGAGTGCAGTCCTCTTATGTGAATGTGCTGTGTTCCCGGGAGTCTAGTTTTTAGTGTACCTGTCAATAGTGTACATTGCACCTGACAAGTAATCTCCCCGCCCGTTTCATCCAACCCCCCGCCTTTTGCAGTCTCCAATGCCTGCTATTCTCCCCTGTGTGTCTTGTGTGTCCACTGCTGACATGTGGTATTTGATTTTGTGTTCCTGACTTGCTTCACTTAGGATAACAGCCTATAGTTCTACCCATGCTGCAAGGGACGTTATTTCATCCTTTCTTAATGGCTGAGTAGGGTTCCATGATATGTGTTTATATGTACATGCCTGTGTGTTACACACACACATACATGTTTTCTTTTTCTTTTTTTCTTTTTTTTTTTTTGGCTTGGGCTGGGTTTGAACCCACCACCTCCGGCATATGGGGCCAGCGCCCTACTCCTCTGAGCCACATGCACCACCCCCACGCACATTTTCTTTATCCAGCCATTGGTTGATGGCCACTTAGGTTGATTCTATGTCTTTGCTATTACAAATAGGGCTGTAACAAACATGTAAAATGAAAGCATCATCTTCAATATGATGATTCCTTTTATTTTGGGAGATACCCAGTAGTGGGATTGCTGGATTGAATGGTAGATTTATTTTACTTATATGAGATGTCGCCATACTGTTTTGTACTAATTTACATTCCCACCAACAGCGTATAAGCAAAATAATTATCTTAGTTGCCTCCTCTGCAGCCTGTTAGTGAGGAAGGGTTCTCACCCTGGCATCCTGGAGATGACCAAGCGCATGTCCCCAGGTGCTGGACGGGGAGACCAACTGTGATTTGTTAGGCACACACACTCAAGGCCCCTGGAGGAGAACCACGCAGAGGTTACAGTTGGGAACGGAGTGAATGAGCAGGGGTTGTGGGAGGCAGGCTGTACTAGTGTGAGGATGGGGTGTCCCCCTCTTCCTGGAGGAAAATGTGATGGGCTTGTTTGACTCATTCCAGAGGCTGGCATGATAACAACCACTCAGTTTAAGCAGGAATTTTGCCTGGTCCTTTGACACAGAGGGTTCTTTGACAAAGCAACCTTCTACTTGGGAAACATGGGGTGAGGTCATTTCACCAGCTGGGCAGGCAGAACATCACCCCAAGCCGGGTTCTCGATCTTGGGCCACAACCACAGCAGACGTTTTCAATATCCAGGCCTTCTGCACCATTGACATTTTTCTTTCATGTAAATGACAGTTACTTTTTCAAAATATTAAAATCCTGTTTCTTTGTATACTTAACCCAAACTCAACCTTCCACATTACACAACCCTCCACATTAATAGTTTTCATTAAACATTTTTAAAGATCAATGACCTAATTTCTTACAAAACCAGAAAACCTGGACCTATGGTCTCAGGTCTAGTTCTATAAGTGCATTCTGGTCAAACTGACATGTGGACTGGCAATCCCACGAACCTCCTTCAAAAGCTCTCAAATCCCACCAGACAGTGTCATTATCACCATTACTATTTAATGAAATCTATCATCGATAACCCTGCCATTCAAGGAGCACATTATATCAATTCATCAGCTGATAAAACAGAACAAGGTTAATTAACTTATCCAAGTTTACATAGCTGGTATGAGTTGGGTCCAGGGCATTTTGTATTATGATTGCAATTGTCAATATAGACAGGGTTGTATTAATTGTTTTCATTCTTGTCTCTGCCACCTGCAACATGTTTCCTGGTGACAGAGCCCATATCATATTCATCTTTGTATCTATGGCAGTGACTTCAGGGGTGGAGCAAATAAACATGTAATGAAAGGGAATTATAGTCTGCTGTGATAGACTGGCAAGGGGGGCTTCTTAAGGAAGAAGGAAGAAAGAATGATTTAATGCATAAAGGAACAGTCACAAAGGGGACTCTGCGGGTCTGAGTGCAGCTGCAGGCAGGTTGAATGTCTTTCCTATCCTGTGGCTCTTGTACACCTGGTGGAGGTGAGGTGGTGCTCAATGACGCAGTCTCCACCCTCCATCCCATGAGTCTTGATTGATTCGAGGAGTCAAATCAAAATAGATTTATTAATGATAAAGTTACACTGGAGTTTGAAACAAGCCCATAATGATCCTCATTCCTAGATTTTGGAACTCACCTGTGGAGAGGCGCGGCCTATCCTTAGTGGGACATTTAGTCACTTGGGGACAGACTGTCACCCCTGCACAAATGCTTGATGTGGATCATCACAGCAGACCCTATGAGGAAATAGCTGTTCTTACTTTCAGTTTACATGTCAGTGGTCACATGTGGGTTTGGTGGCTGAACCAAGGGAGAAATGGGCCCTCGCTTTCCTGTAACACTCTTGGCCACAGGCCTGATGAGAACCGGGTCAGTGTTTTCCTGGGCATCTTCTGAGGTGGGATGAAGAAGGCAGAGCTGGCAGATAACACCCCTCTGCAGACCGTGGGGTCTGAAGCCAGGACACAGCACCCATTCGTCACCTCTACTTCCCCAAACCACGAGCATAGCACCGTGCCGGAGCTGGGTTGTTGAAGGATTAGCCATTAGAAAATGCTTGCCAGGTGTGTCTCCTTGCCTGACAATTTAATTGGGACAAGCTTTGGAACTTTTGGAAAGATTATTGAAGAGGTTTTAAATGTCTCATAGAACAGCCTGTAATAGCTTTCCCAAATGGCAGAATGAGGAGTGAGGAAGTGGTCTGTGCGCACAGGCACATCTGAGCTCCTTCCCTTCTCCCCATCCTTTGCATTTTAACATAAATGACAAACTTCAGCTTCAAAATCAGACATCAAAAATTACAGCCAGCTCTAGAGATGAGGAGGTCCAAATTCTGTCCCGAGCGACATCCTCATTCTGCTTGCAGTGTTTCGTGTTGGAGGTCACAGTTTATTCTATTGATGAGAGTCATATTATGCCCACAGTAGCAGGCTGTTTGCATGAGTGTGTCAAGGAAGGCCAGTGACAAATGGAGTTCCCCTTTAGACCAGAGAGTAGATGAAAAAAAAAGGGACGAGGATGAGCTGGAATGATACAATATATTTCTTCCTTTGGAACTTCCCCAAGCACAAGACAAATTAATCTCCACCCACCCCATAAAGAAGAAAAAGTCATTTTAAGCTGGCCCCAAATTAAGACTGTCATCCTTCCTGGAGACTAGACCATGTTCTCATTCTTTTTCTTATTAGAATGAGATGAAGATTTCAGAACTTCAAGGTCAGAAGCTGGTGTCAGTGTTTCATTCTCTGGAAAATTCAGGGCCCTTCTGTAGGTGGGCGTCCTGCTCTCTCCCCCCGCCAGCGTCCTCCCCAGCTGACAGGTCCCTGCTGGAGTTTCTACAGTTCAATCACACTACCAGCCCCGAGTGCCAGGGTCGCTGTCCTTCCTCAGAGAACAGTGAATGAGAGAGTGCTGGACCTGATGCTGTCCCCTCTCCCAGGGCTCTCTGCAGCAGAGGGTGAGTCTGATCCTCCTGCCGCTTTCTTGGGTCAGAAACCAGGGCCTGTGCTGACAGCCACTCAGACTATCTACCTCTAATCTCTCCTTAGCACACATGTTGCAAACAAAACAACAGGCAGAATTTCATTAATAAAGACAAAGAAGTGTACGCTTGTCAAAGTGAGGGATTCCTCAGGGTTTTTAGAAGTAATGGGCCCTCTCCTTTAATAAACAGGACACAGGAGACGTGCCCACTTTACATAGGCACGATGGGTCTAGTCACTGAATCCTATCTGTTTTTATGAAAAAGGAGAAAGATCAGTTTTGGTCTAAGCATTTCCATTTGGGCATTTCTTCAGGGTGCTTATAATAGGATTTTTAAAAAAAATATATTCTTATGAGTTAAAAAGTTTACCACTTTCTTGAGAGATAGACAGATTATGCACACATCTCAGGAGACTCCCCTGTCTAAGATGGCGTCACCCTCACCTGGACTGGGAGCCCCGCAAAGACCAAGAGAAACTGCCTCTCTGCTGCGTGCAGCCTCTGTCCAGGGGTTAGCACCGTAGATAGGTCTCCACTTTGAAACGTGCTCAGGAACCTCTGTGGACACCTATATATTAAAAAGCATTTTAAAAATGTCTCAGTTCTCGTTCCCATTTTGAACACAAAATTGAAACTGATTCGTACAGCCAGGAGGCAGGTGGAGACAGGAAATAGCAATTCAATAGTGGTGTAATGGGGGGGGGGTTATGAGCAGAACCAACATGCTGTTGGAGAACGTGAATTATTTCATGGAGCTTGTTGTCATTTTGATCATTCAGTTCTTGCTTCTCATTTTTCCAGGGCACAAATTGAAGCTACATAGGTTGGTGGCTGCTGGGAGGAGGAGTGCTGGGTGGGCACAGGTGCCCTCACTCCAGGGGTAGTTTCTGCCCACTACAGACAACAGACTAAAAGGAGAAGCCTTGACTCCTTATGGGATTTACTCCTAAGCTCCTCATCCCTCAGCACTGATTTCTCAGTCCTTGGAAACCATAGATTAGATAGTAGAGACAGAGCTGAGGCAGGAGTCATAAGTAACCCTGATGAAAAGTGACCAGTCCAGTACACTTTCCACTGCTGTTGAATCAGTGGACAGTTCCTGAACAAGCTCGTTCCTTTCTCCAGAAAGGTGCACCTGACCTCCAAGTGTGAGTCAGGACCCCTCTCTGCTTTCATCACACCATGAACTTTTCCCAGAGAACCCCTCACCTCGCTTTACTGTGGCGCCTTATTTTATGAAATTCTGTCTACCTTGCTGGTTCTGGGAGGGGAGGGCCAGGGTCTGTGTTTATGGTTTTTATGTCCTCAGTGGGGAGCCCCAGGAGGGCTCCATATCATTTGTTAATTGGATACCATGCTCTCTACTTCGTTGATAAGGA
This sequence comes from Galagoides demidoff, assembly GCA_963574575.1. Lineage (NCBI taxonomy): Eukaryota > Metazoa > Chordata > Mammalia > Primates > Galagidae > Galagoides > Galagoides demidoff. The sequence continues at coordinate 69,138 of CAUYQV010193436.1, read as the reverse complement.
AACTGAGACCTCGAAAAGTGGACCATTTTGATCAAATTCATGCAGCCAATAATTGAAGAAAGCTTTTGAAATCTGAGTCCAAAGCCTGTGCTTTTAATACTGTGTCACGCCATTATAATCCTGTTAAATTGATTTCGGCCCTTTCCAACATAGATCAAACAGTTTGACTGAACGTGTCTGTACGAGTGAGGGAAATGGATATGTGACCGCACACACGATCATATGAGGAAAAGAACCTTGGCTCTCAGCAACACAACACCCACCTGTTACCCCACCAAGTGCAAGGAGGTACTTGCTCCCACAGGGAGAGGGATTCCCGCAGAGAGCTCACGTGGGCAGCAGACAGAGGCGCTGGAGAGTACTTTCAGCTCTCAGTACTGTGAGACATCCTATTCCAAAATGGGAGAAGGAAAAGTCTTGTGCAAATGGCTTGGCTTCCCCACGGGCTGCTGCAGCTGCCGGGGTTCGCAAGTAGGAGACTGAGAAACCAAATTCCTCTCTCCACTTGTGCGACTTGTTTCTAAAGTCCCTCAACCACACCTGCTGAGGTGCTCGAATCTGGGAAGCTGGGCTTGCCACGTGCTGGCTGACGCTGCTGGCTAGCTTCTGTGACCTCCCACGCTTTCAGGGCGGGTTTGCAGAGTGCTGAGGTGTGTCCTCACTTTAGAGTAGATGGTGCCTGCACTGTGAGCCCTTCCAGAGAGGAAGGCATCAGAAAATGGTGACATCTGTCACCTCAAAACAGGGAAATGTATATGAGGTGAGAAGGACATCCACTTTTACTCTGTACTGGTGGATTCTGGGTGTCTGTACACATCTGATTATTTAGTGCAAGTGTGTCCCTGTGTTCGATGACCACGCTGTGCTGAATAGCAGACTGCATAAGTGATGGCCGTCCCATAAGAGCACAGCCCTGTGTTTTTACTTTACCTTCTCTATGCTTAGGTGTGTTTATGCATCATACACTTACCACCCTGTTACAGTCACCTGCAGGATTCAGTGCAGTTACATAATGGACAGAAGTGTAGCCTAAACAGTGGGCTGCCACCTGCCTGGATGTATAATGGGCCTTGAGGTCTATCCCATTACGTTTGAATAATGATACTAACAACTTCCCAGAATGTATCCTCATCATTGAATGATGCATTATAGTATATGTGTATTTACATACAAAGCGCATATAAGCTATTCTGAGAAAAAAAGACTAATATTCATGAAAGTAGCCAGTAACATTCAGATTTCTCAGTAACCCTCTTTAAAGTGGTACCAAACTCCCATATGTGAGGTCTGCTAATGCACATAGAGACACAGACTTCAATAAGGAAGCTCGTACTGGTCTCGGGGCGGAGTGGGGGGGTCCTCGGTGCTGCAAGCCCCCACGTTATTCTAATACTGCTGGCCCAAAGATTTGAGAGCTGGCAACTAAGGACTCACTGGGACAGGAATGCCAGTCCCCAAATTCCCTGAGTTATGTGATGAGAACCCAAATCAGAGCAGTGGGGGAAAGTAATAAAAATCAATAGTGACAGTATTTGGGGACTCAATATTCTTTACAAATTTATAAAATCTCTGAGCTCCTCTTTCCTCAATATATATATATTTACACCAACATAATATTAAATAATTAGAGAAATTCTGATGTCTCTCAATGTCCATCTCTAGACTCCTTTTGGAATTCATGCAGATTGAAAACTACTGATGGGGAGTTTTGAAACTGGGAGATGGAGGCGTCACTGACTTGGGAGGGGATTCTGGACATGGATTTCAGGCAGTCTTCTTTCGAGCGAAGACATGAGCCTGTTCTCCTTCTTCAAATGCTGTTAGCCACCTTGGAAGACCTTGGAAAAGTCACATATAACCTCAAATCACAGCTTGACTGTTTCCCACTAATGCTTTAGAATCCCTGTTATTCATGTATACATTTCCCTGGGCCATCCTCTCCTTTGGCACCTCTTGTAGAAGAAAGAATGGGTTTTCTTTTCACTTTCCTTCTGATTTGTCGGAAAGAAAAACTACTCCTTTCTCACTTCAGAGTGTGAGAGTCCACATCCCTTAGCACTACCAGCCCTACCCTTGAGCATGGGAGCCAAATCACACAACGCCCATGGGACTAGCCTGGCGCACTCCTGCCAAGCTGGCTTCCCTTTTGTTCAGCCCAGTACTGCCCCGCAGTGTGCTCCGACCTTGGTGGTCTGTGGTGGTCACAGAAATAGAATGAAACTTTTTGTGTCTGGCTAAGGCACAAAGGATTTTGCTGTTCCTTGTCAGCAGTGAACACTGCCTGCTTCGGGCAAAGACAGACGGCTGGAAAACTTGAGCCCAGGGCTCAGAAGGCAGTTGGACAGCTTATAAATTGGACTTGGCTCTATAATCTCCAGGGATAAAGCCGCTGGCTTTTCTCACTTTAGAATTTCTAAAGTTTCCTTGGTGGTGAAGCTCCACCCTAATTTCTGGTTTTCGGCTGGCCTCAGATGGCCTTTCACCTGCTGGGGGCAGCGGCTCCCAGCTGGCTATTTTCCTGTAATGCTCAGAGATCTCTATTCCTGCTTCTCCTCTCCTAAGCCTTTGCAGCTACTGATGTTTGACTGTTTCCTGGTCAAGACACTGCTCTTGTTCTTACATCTTCATCTTCACAAGTATGTATATTGTATCTTCTCTGCTGGGACACTGGTTTCCTTGTTGAAAAACTGGAGGTAATGGATTTAATCTCAGATGAACACAATATACCCAGACCACGCTGAATTTTGTTAACCTTCTAAAGAGTATGAATATTTGATACAAACTGATACGGGTTGAATTTCAGCACAATCACCTGGAATTAGGACTCAACCTCTCTGAGCTGACTTTTCTCATCTGTGAAGTGTCACTAACTCTGATTTGGAGCATGTCATTTAACCTTTGTAAGTCTCAGTTTCTTCAAGTGTAAAATTGAGATATTAACAATACCAACTGTGCCCATTTTGTAGATTTGATGGGAAGATTGAATAAATGAAAACATAGGAAACATTTAACATACTGCCTAGAACAATAAATGCTCACCACCTGTTAACTGTGAGTGTTAGTAAGCTGACCATCAGAGACCAGGTGACCAGTACCATCAAAATAATACCTTGAAATGTAGAATCCTTTAAGGAGCTAGATAATTATCCCATTGTACGTAACTGGGTCTATGCTCAAGTTGCAAACTCAGCATGTGAGTCTCTGGGAAGCTCATTCCCACTGGGCACCATCTTAATTCTTGCCACAGGAAACATTGATCATTAGGTCTATAGAACCTCAGGAGTCTATGTCTGAGAAGGGAAGCCATGCCTCTCCTTTGCTCCCCAGAATTCATTTGGTGGATTTGACCACGGATTTGGCTTGGGAGGTGCAGGGAAGGTGGTACCTTAAAAGCATCTGTAGAATTCTGGCTGGAACGACTGGAATGACTGGTGGTTCGGTTTAGTGGGATGGAAACTCTGGAGGAGATTCAGGGGTGGAGCCAGGACCTGGTTGTAGGCAAAGGAGCTGCCCACTGATGGGCGGAAGAAAAACATTTTCTTTCTTTCTTTCTTTCTTTTTTTTTATTGTTGTTGTTGAGACAGAGTCTTGCCCTATGCCCTGAGTAGAGTGCAATGCATCATAGCTCATTGCAACCTCAGACTCGGGCTGTGGGCAGCCTGCTGCCTCAGGTCCCGGAAGCCACTGGGATAACAGGCACTTGCTGTGGCACCAGGCTGGGTTTTTCCTTTTTTTTTTTTTTAGGAGCCAGGGTCTCACTCTCACTCAGGCAAGTCTTGAACTCCTGAGCTCAGGAAATTCTCCCTCCTCAACCTTCCACAATGCTGGGATTTATCTCAAAAAGAGAAGAGAAATGAATGATTATAGTAAAACCAGTCTGGATGGCAGAAATTAAAACCCAACACTTGGAGTTGTTAGATTTATGGCGGGAATGGAAGGTGGGATCCATATGAGACCTTCTACTGATCTCATGAAGACAAAGCTAACAGATGTGCTCAGAGTGAAGACAGTGTGTGTCGGTGGGGAGTGACATGAAGAAAGATTATACGTTGTTTGAGAATATGAAAGGTTTGTCTTCTTGATGCCTGTGGCTCAAGTGGCTAGGGCGCCAGCCATGTACACCGAGGCTGGTGGGTTTGAATCCAGCCTGGACCTGCCAAACAACAATGACAACTACAACCAAAAAACAGCCAGGCATTGTAGTGGGTACTTGTAGTCCCAGCTACTTGGGAGGCTGAGGCAAGAGAATTGCTTAAGTCCAAGAGTTTAAGGTTGCTGTGAGCTGTGATGCCACAGCACTCTACATAGGGTAAGAGCTGGAGACTCTGTCTCACAAAAAGAAAAAATAAAAAAAAGGTTTGTATCACTTAGTGAATTTGGAGGCAAGTTAGTTCAGGGTGTGACCATGGGAGGAGACCTGGCCTAAGCAGAAGTTCTGGAGTCAATGGAGAGTCATTCCTGAAAGTCCAGGCTCCACCTGAGGGCAGGAACTACCTGAGATGATGGTGGCATTCAAGGTCAAAAAGTCCACAATAGGTACCCCACCTTTAGTGGCTTAAAGGGAGACTCCCACTATGTAGGACTGTGTAATCCACACTTAGAGGGTGCACTAGACCAGCTTACAGCAGCAGTATTTATTGTATGGTGGGTGCCTTCCGGTTATTGCTGGCCCCTATTTTAGTGGAAATATTTTCTCCTCTGTTTGGCTGAGGAGGGTGCCTGGTCCTGGAGTCCTGTTTGAACTATCACTTTCAGTCTGTCTTCTGACCTCCTTGCTTCAAGCTGCTCCACTTAAATTGATCCTTCAGGAGAATGTGGAGCTGTGACTTCAGAGCTGTGGCTTTGGTGGTTCTTGAACGCTAGAGATCAAAGAGAGAAGTTGTAGCCTGAGGGTTGGAATGAGCTTGTGGGAAAGGCAAGTGGGAAATGGCAACATGGGCTCTAAAGCAGAGGCTTACTCTCCACGGTGGCCCAGCACTGCAGGTGTCAGCAGAAGAGATTAGGACTGTGATCTCGGACTTGCCACTTTTTGTACATATGACCTTGGGGTGAAAAGAAAATAATTTTACACCTCTAAATTTCAGTATCATTTCAGCAAGCCACACTGATCCTAAAATCCCTTTGGCATTAAATTGACTCCTTTTGAGACATGCACTATGGTGAAAAGAATGTCAAGTATAGAATTTGGGTTCAAAAATCTGGGTTCACCTGTCATCATCACTATTAATAATGGTGAGATTTTTAGCAAGTTCCTAAACAACTCTGCACACACCTCCTCATCTGTGACATGGAGGTAACACATTTCATAGTTCCTCTGATAATTAATGGAATTGTAATGAGGACTCACTTGGAAATCCACAGACAGGGCTTGATTCCTGTCAGTTGCCGTCCTGCTCTCTGTGATGGGTTAAGCAACTTTGCGAACATTTTATTTCACAGGTATCTTTGCTTATGCTGTTAACAAGGTATAAATTAGAATAAGCACCAGATAGCTCCCATCTCTCTATCTCAACATATTTCTACCAACTCCCTGCATAAATGATTAAAATTCTACCATCAGAGGTAGTTTCCAGAGGGTCTGCAGGATTTAAAACAAAGGTTCTCAACCTGTGGGTCACAACCCAAAGGAACTGTATTAAAGGGCTGCACATTAGGAAAGTCGAGAACCACTGGTCTAAAACAAAATATCCTGAAGGGGAACATCCTGAGCTAGACTTCCCTGCACCGGGCATCAGGACGGTTCTGTAAGGCAGTAGAATCGGTAGGTGTAGCCTTAGACTGAGGGGCCTCTATTAGCTCCTGATCTGGAGCTGAGCTATGGGGGAACCAGGTATTCTGTGATCCCTGGAGCTGATTTATAAGATCTGGAGGGATCCCTTCTCTTCCAACATTTACTGACAGTAAGGGTTTCCTGGGAGGAGGCAGCCTGCAGGAGGGGATGGCACAGAGTGGGTCAAACCATAGCACAGAGTCACCCTGGCAGGCATGTTTACTCCCTCACCCAGGGAAGAAAGCCAGACTGTTATCATGGAATAATGAAAAGAGGCTGGAACACAGAAGAGAAGAAAGGGAAAGGTAAGTCCCAGCAACCTGGGCACAGTGAGCTGGTTTCCTATCCTCGACTAGGCTGCTTTGCTAGAATTTAACCAGGGCCAATCTCTGCAGTCTGCCCGGGCACATGTTGAGGTCGTCAGGAAAGACACCTTGGGTTGACAGTGGATTCTCTGAGAACCAGGGGAGTCTATCCACACGAGACACCCGGAGCCCGGGGAGTCTGTGCACACAGCCCTGCACATGACAGGCTGACTGTGCGTGGTGTTAGGTAGGGTCTATCCACTGGGCCAGCACCTCCAGGATTTCCCTGCATTTCCTCATCAGTATTTCTCAAGAGTAATATCATCAAACAGATAGAAGGAAAGAAAAGAAGGGAGGAGAGGGCCCTCCTCATTTGACCTTGATAGTGACATCCCCGGCCATGGCCTTGGGTTTAAGTGCCTTTCATTTTTTCTGGGCAGCAAGAAGGCTATATTTGAGTTTGGTTCAAACTTGATATTATACATATCTAAGCAGCAGTGGGTTTGCTGAGGGCAAAGGAAGGTAAAAATAAATTCCAGTGTAAAGTACCGTGGCTCACAGCCCTGGGCCCATTCCTCAGCATCGGGTGTGGGGAACATCATTGTCTAAGAGCTTTCCCCAAACAGACTGATTACAGACATTCCTCAGTATCCATGGGCCATTAGTTCCAGGACCCTGGAGAATACTAAACTCCAGTGCTCCAGTCTCTCATATAAAATGGTATAGTATTTGCATATAACCTAGCACATCCTTATGTACACTTTAAATCATCACAAGATTACTTATAGCATCTAATACAACGTGAGCGCTATGCAAATAGTTGTTACACTGCGTCGTTTAGGGAATAATGATAAGAAAAAAGTCTGTACACTCTCAGTACAGACATAATCATCTTTCTTAAGAAAATATTTTTGATCTGCGGCTGGTTGAATCCACAGCAAGGACAGATGAGCACAGAAAGCCACCCGTATGTATAACCAAAATGGTCCTGAATTACCAGACAGCCAATTTGTGCAGGTGAAAATAACAGTTATCCCAAAGAGACAATAGTGAAATAAAAATGCTCACATTCTAACACATTTCAGTTCCTGCCTGTGGGTGAGGAAATCCTAGCTCCTCATCTGTTTTCCCCTGCTGGCCATGAGCTCTTGGAAAAGATGCTGAATGCTCTGACTCCCCCACCCTAAACTGCAACCCTGTTAGGAGAGGGAAATAGGGCTTAACTCAGAAGGACATGGTCAGTTAAAACATCTCTTTGATCAGTTGGCAATACCATTTAGTTTGAGTGTCTTTCTGTTCCTTCTCTTTCTGGTAAATAATCATATTGATGGCGGTAAAGACAACGATTGGCTACTTGGCTGAGTAAGCTGGTGTTGGCCACAAGTTCCTCATTAATCATTCAAAATGACTGGGAGGAAAAGGAAGCAGACTTTCATACAACCGTTATTTGTCTATAGCTCCTGAGAGTCATTTACCCAGGGAGGTATGAGGAAAAGGACACAGCCTTGGGGCCTACTGTGGAGCAGCCAACAGGCTCTGGGACTCGAGCTGAGACAGAGCGTCATCCCTGGAGAGCCTTCCCACACCACCAACACACAGCCTCATGCTGGGGTTGGCTGCCTTAAAAAATGGAAAGAGGCAAATCTTTCCATCCCCCATTCACAGAGGGATGAATCAAGGAAGATAATCCACATTCAGAAAATGGCAAAGCTAAACAAAGAAAAAAAATAACCAGAAAACTCCTATTCAGAACAAACTCGCAAAACAGACATCCGATGTTAAATCAGTCTGACGTAATCAGCAGTCAGAGTACAAACCTGTCTTGTTCTGACAACATAGGCTCATGTTCAGAGATCTATTAGGGCCTGAATACCATTAAAAACTCAAAATCAGGCACAAATGCAACACAAAAGCACAGATATAAAAAACATAAGATGTAATTCCAGAGGGGAAAAAAATGCCAGTGAAATAAATAAAATAAGCAGCAGGCAGGAAAGCAGTAGAGTGAAGGCAACGCACGTCGAGAGAGGAGTGGTAAATTGATAGATGTCCCTGATCAAGTCACCCAAACCCGGCAGAGAGACTGTCAGATAGAAATTTAAATTGCCAGCTAAATGATATGGAGAAACAATTTTGTTGGCTAAAATGGACATCAAATAATTTCAGAAGAGAATAGTAAAGAAACAAGAGTTGGAAGGATAATGACGAAAAGATTTCCAGGATCTAACATGGAATGGGAGTTCGACATAAGAAGTGATGACCACAGAAACTGATAAATTATCAGCAAGACAAATCAGTGATATGTTAAGTCAACAGACACATCCAGCATAGACATCACGACCTCATAGACTACAAACCAGCAAGGCAGGGATGGTTTAGCATTATAAAAATGCACTGCTATCATTCACTCTATCAAATTTAGAATTGTGTGTTCAGTTTAATAGATGCAGAAAAATAATTTGGGAACACAAAATTCCCATCCGTGACTTAAATAATACACGTTAGAGAGTTAGAAAAGATGTATTTGCTATTAGGAATAGGAATGCCCACTGTTACTTCGTCTCCTCAGTATCACTGAGAAATCCATGCCAATGAAATGAGAAAAATAAATATTTTGAGAAATTGAAAAGAAATAGATTAAAAATTATGTTTACTTAAAGATGATACAATGGCTCTGAAGAAAACACAAAATAATCTAGAAATAATTACAACTAGTAACAGCATTCAGTAAGAGTTCTGGATACAAGATTCACATATCAAAAATCTAATATGTTGGCCAATGCCCAGTGGAAAATGCAAAAGAATGAGAACATTTAAAGCAAGAAGCCTTTTATTTGTGATAGCAAGGAAAATTATAATGTACACAGAAATAAGCCTAACAAAGTATATTAAAACCGTCTGTGGAAAAATGTTCAGAAGTTATTTGAAGGGCATAAAGTTCTGGGAGTGAGGAGGCAATTAAGTTGTCATAAACCCAGGAGTGCTGCTAATGGAATGCCCAGAATAGAGATGCCAAAACTCCTGCAATTTTCTGGGAAGTCCCTCGCAAAAATAATGTCACACCCCTCTAATTGCAATAGCTTGATTCTATTAGAAGCATTGATCTAAATATAAATGAGAAAATAATCCACATTCCTTAATGAATATAATAAAGAATACTCGGTATCATAAAGATGTGACTTTTCTACAAATTAATCTTAACCTTTCTCAGTTGGAAGCAAAAGAAATTATTATGCCATGTTTTGTTATGGAAGTAGATATACTAAGATTCTTGATTTCATTATTATTTCTGCTCTCATAGCATTACCGCAAAAAAAGGATTGTCTTTTGCAATTCACGGCTGACAACACTGTGGAGTGACTGGTTGATTCATGGTGTCAGGACCCTAGTGGACCCTGCAGAGGACACAACATGCAAATGACTCAGGCTATCTCTTGGATTTGACAGTTGCCTGATCAGACTGTTTTCTTGACCACCAAATCACCTATATGACTAGATACTCTTACCTGGGAGATTTTATTTTTATTTAATTACAAAAAATTCTGTGCATGTCTGCTGTTTAAACAATGTCATAGAAAAAATGTGTCAACTTCCTTTTTCAAGGATGCTCAGAATATTTAAAAAAGACATACTGTCTTTTTTTTGCATACAATTGTTTTATATAACTTTAATAAAAGACCGACCTTTTTCTTTTTTTTAAGTATCAATTACATTCTAATACTCTAGATAGTCCAATGTCATTATATATTGTGCTAAGAACATCGAGTCTCATGGGGTTTAATACCAAATAAATGCTTTCAAAAACCTTCATCAGTGATATGAAGTCACTGGAAATAAAATATTTTGTAATAAAGAAATAACCACTTGGAATTTGTCACGTTTTTTCTCATTTCTTCTCATTTGTTGTCACTTTGCTGGCCTCTTCCTTGCCTTCCCCACCTGGGAAAATAAAGAGTTAGTTTCTGGAAAGACAAGGTGTAGAGAACAAGGGTAGATAAATTGACTGGAGATATAATGTGCCCAATGTCCAACACACTTCTTAACTGCTTTAGGAAGGCATTATTATTCCGTTTAGTGGTTGAGGTCACTATCCAAGAGGACCCTTGAGAGGCTTGGCCACAATTCCAGACCGATCTGAATGCTGCTATTCAAATCCACACTCATTATTTCCCCTCAATCTCAATAACAGATTCATTGGCTCTTGAGTGTGAAGATGTGAGTAGACCTACTAGTCTGTCCCTTCTTGAATTACATGGATGTGTAGCTTTGATCTGCAGGTTTGAATTGCCCAGAACTACAGAATAAGGTTGAATTCTCTCATCCATTTGAGTTACCATCACTTGATGGCAGAAGTGCTCTTCTTTCATTAGTATCTTCAAGTGTTCCTGAACCCTAAAAGTGCTTGCATATTTCAAAGATTCATCTCAATGACTCCTTATTGCCCTGGCCAATGGTTTGACATAAAAGTCAAACCACCCGGAGCAAGGTGGGATTTTCAGATCTTGTTCTTTATTCTCCACCATACAACTCAGCACAGGCACACGTCCTTGCTTTAATTTTCTGTAGTTCTGTCTGAGACCACAACTTAATCTCACACTCCATTAACTTACTCAGATATAACACAAATGGATGTTAACCTGAGGTTGATAGTGAACTTAATATTGCCGTTCTCAAGTCTACAAGCCCCAGTTGCTCCTTAGATATCCCTGCCCTACATGGTGATGCTTCAAAATTAGTCAAGGTCAGCTCTTGATCCAGGCCCTGCTGGAAAGCAGAGGGGTCAGTGTATGCCCCCAAGGTGGGAATGCTTTTTTGTATGCTTCTGCTATCTAGAATACAACCTCAGTATTTCAAGAGTCTAGAAATATAAGATCAACTTCACTATATTTGCTCTTCCAGATATGAACTTTACTCAGAATAATTAAAAGTGAAAATATAACCCCCATCAGGGCGGCACCTGTGGTTCAAAGGAGTAGGGCGCCAGCCCCATATGCCAGAGGTGGCGGGTTCAAACCTAGCCCCGGCTAAAAACTGCAAAACAAAAGAAAACAAAACAAAATATAACCCCCCTTCAGTAATTTTTGTATTGAAACCTTAGGAGTGTGGCACTGGCCCCTGGGACCCTAACGAGAAAGTTATACCCCAGTATAACCACCTATCCATTGGTATAATAGTTAGAGTTATTGAATAGTTTGGGTTATTGAATTTAGAATAATATTATTTTTAGTTCAGCAACAATATATTCCATTTTTTTGGTCCAAATAGCTCCATTTCCCCCCAAAGTATTTTCTCTGTGTTGAGTAAAGATGAGGTACACAACGCTCTCGTGCACTCCATGGGGCTCTCAATGTTATTCACCTGTGAAGAACAAAACCAGAGTGTAAAACCAAAGTACAGTCTAAATGTAGATTGGGAAAAGTGACATTTTTCTTAAAATAACCTGTGATTACACACCTCTGCTGGAGGCTGCAAAGTAAACATTATTATTACTGAAGCTTAGTACTTTACTTCCATGACACCAGAATAACTCAGTTTTGTTCTTTCCTATAGAAGGTCCTTGCTTGTTGGGTATATTTAGATAAATTTCTTTCTTTTCAATTTTGTAAAATTTTAATTATTATGTGTATGTAATACTATATGTTTATAGGATATATGTGATGCCTTGATATAGGCATATAATACATAATAATCAAATCTGGGCAATTGGGGTATCCATCACTTCAGGCATTTATCATTTGTTTGCATTAGGAACATTCCAATCCTGCTCTTTTAGTAATTTCAAAGTACACCATAACTTATTCTTGATTATTTTCACTTTGTTTTGCTAGCCAATATCATTTGTTCTATCTAGCTAACTATATTTTGCACTCATTAACCATCCCCACTCTATCCTTCCCTCCACACTGACCTTTCCAGACTCGGGTAACTATCATTCTATTCTCTGTTTTCATGACATCAATTGTTTCAATACAGAGTGGACATAAAGTTTATGTGCAATCTAAAATAGTCTAACATAGTAAATTGCACATGAACTTTATGGATACCTGTATTTAGGTCCCACATATGAGTAATCATATATGAGATTTGTCTTCCTGTACTTATTTCACTTAACATAAGGTTCTCTGGTTCCATTCATATTTTGGCAAATGACACCAATTTTGTTCTTTTTTGTGGATGAATAGTATTCCATTGTGCATGTGTATCACATTTTCTTTATTCATTCTTCCACTGATAGACACTTAGGTTCATTCAAAGTCTTAGCTATTGTGAATAGTCCTGCATTAAACAAGAGAGTGCAACTGTCTTTTCAATGTACTCATTTCCTTTCTTTTGGATATATAACTAACAGTGGGATTGCTGGGTCACGTGGTAGGTTCTATTTTCAGATTTCTGAGGACTCTCCATCATGGTTGCACTTAGTAAGTGCATCAATAGTGTATGAGGTCTTTCCTCTCTCCATATCCTCACCAGCATTTTTTATTGCCTGTCTTTTAAATGAACATTATTTTAACTGGGGAAAGATGATAGCTCACTGTAGTTTTGATTTGTGTGTCTCAGATGACTAATGAGCTTGAACATTTTTTCATACACCTACTGGCCACTTATATGTCCTCTTCTGGGAAATATCTTTTCAGATACTGCACCCATTTTAAAATTAGATTATTTGATTTTTTCTAGTGAGCTGTTGGAGCTCCTGATGGGTTGTTTCTCCACTTTGTAGACTGCTCATTGGCTACACAGGAACTTTTTAGCCTTGTGTGTCCATTTGTCCAATTTTGCTTTGTTTACCAGTTGTAATAGATTTTTCAGGGAGTCTTTAGTTTTCTGTAAATATAAGATCATACCTGTGAACAAAAATAATTTGACTTCCTCTTTCCAATTTGGATGCCTTCTATTTCTTTCTCTCATCTGATTGCTCTAGCTAGAATTTCCAGTACCATGTGGAATAACAGTGGTGAAAGTGACATCCTTGTTTTTTTTCAGATCTTAGAGGAAAGGCTTTAATATTTTTCCCATTCAGTATGAGACTAGCTATGAGTCTATTATATATGGCTTTGACCTATCAAAGGGGAGGTATGTTCCTTTCAGACTAGGTCTTTTGAGAGTGTTTATTATGAATGGGTGTTGAATTTTATTGACTATTTTTTGGTGTCAACTGAAGTGATTTATTGATAGAATGTATCACATTGATTGGTTTACACATATAAAAATATCTTTGCATTCTTGGGGTTGAATCTCACTTAATCATGATAAATAGTCTTTCTAATATGTTGTTAAATTTTGTTTGCTAGTATTTTGTTGAGGATTTTTGCCTCTGTGTTCTTCAGATTTTGGCCTATTGCTTTGCTTTTTGTTGTGTCTTTGTCTGATTTTGGAATCAGGGTGATAATAGCCTCATAGAATAAGTATCAATATTTCATTTATTATTAATGAATAGTATTTAATTTTATGTATATAACAAACTTTATGGACCCATCCACACATCAGTGGGCATTTTGGGTATTTCTATTTTTTGATATTTTTAATAGGGCTACTATATGAATATTCTTGTGAAGTATTTGTTTGAGTATCTGTTTTTACTTCTTTTGAGTATTTATGAAAGAGTGAAATTGTTGAAGTGCTCCTTCATTTTCCATTTTTTCTTATTAGAATACATCTAACAAGGTGAATTTTGGTCCTTGGTTTCTACCGTATGCTGCATATTACTGGAACAATGTGAGCACATAAAAACCTTGCACCTGATTAATATTTGTAGAATGAGTTGATTAACTTGAACATTATCTAAGAATGTTCTTAAAGCAATGTTCTAGAATAAACAGATAAACTCCTGGCCACACACAACCTATCAGATAGACCTAGGAAGAAATCCAAAAGTTGGATAGGCCAGTAACAAATGATGAGATATAAGCAGTAATAGAAAGGTCTCCCATCAGCCTGGATGGAGTTGAAGCACATTATTCTCAGTAAACTATCACAAGAATGGAAAAGCAGACATCCAATGTACTCAATACCATCATGAAGCCAGTAGATGATGTAATACACACCCACATAAGAGAAGAGCTCAATTCAATTCAAGCTGGGAGAAGGAGGAAGGAAGGAGGAGGGAGAGAGAGGGCCATTTGGTGTGCTCCCACTTAGTGGGCACAATGTAAGGGTGTGTGGCACAGCTCTTGAGTGCAGGACACCATTACCAGAGGAACTCCACCTAACAAATGCAAATATTGTAACCTACCTGGTTGTTTGTACCTTCACATTAATCTGAAATAAAAAATAAAGGCGGAAATCTCTCAAAAAAAGTATCATGATCTCAATAGAAGTAACATCAGGCAAATACTATTTTAAATAATCTATTATACATTGCAAAATAGCAAACAGAAAACAATTCAAATGTTTTCAAAGTAAAGGCAGATATTTAAGATGATGTATATCCCAAGTACACCAATTTGGTCTTTTAAAATTATGTGAAAGTATTAAATTATAACATGGATCCCCGAACTATGTACATCTATCATACATCAATAAAATAAAGAAAAAAAAGTGAAGAAAAAGAAATGGCCACAATCAGAAGGTTTCACTGTTGAAGCCACATACTTGAAAAACTAACACCAGGCCTACTCTAACTATTCACAAGATCCGGAAGCCACACAGCAAAGGGAGTGGGGGCTGCATGGCAAGGCTGAGAGGAAAACCATCCGAGCCTGCCTGCTGTTTTGGTGCAACGTTTGCCTTTTATTATTAATGAATTGGAAATTTAAGCAGAGAAGTTGAATATGTTTGATGTTGACTGCAAGATGCCTTTTAGAGTTGTTACAGCACGAAAAAACCGTGTTTCTTGGAATGCTCAATACAGTGTCTATTAGGAAGAATATTCTGTACTTTGTAGAGAAAAGGTTGTGGGAGGTTGTTCAAAAATAAAAGGAAAGAGAATTGTCAGCATAAGCTCTTGTATTGACCCAGTGAACACACTGATGTTGGTTAATGTGGCTAATGGAGAAAGAGGGTGGACCACCAGTCTCATCATGGGAGGAGCCGTCTGTGTCCCTCCATCTGCATTCACTGTGGTCTGCACACCGGCTGACTGACTGATGGGCAGTAGCACAGCTGGTGGGTTTACTATGAATTCACCTGAGCAGAATAAACACAACAATAAAGCCATCAGAAGAGACTCAGAATAATAGATGTGCTCTCTGCTCTCTCTACTTGGCTATGAGGGTCTTGGAATGAGGTAGGGCAGGACTAGGCTGCAGGTAAACCACAAGCACTCAAAAATCTAACAAGCAGAAAATTTCTATATAAGGCCTTTATCACTTCTTTTTTATATCCCAAATCTTTGCCTTTCATTTTTAACTAGACTTAAGTCACAGCACACCACTCACCCTACACACCTTTCCCTATTTGTCTTTTAATCATTCATTGAAGCTTTACTTATAAGGTTATATCTTAGCTTTTGATTTGGAAGGTAGCCATTTCAAAATTATTCTTTCAAATTAGCATTATTTTAGTCTCAACCATGAGAATTTTAGATAATTTTATGAACATGAAAATGACAAGGAACTACGGAACCAGAACATGGGGTAGAAGTCTACACTCTACCCAAGTTAATGGATGTGCTCCCTGCTCTCTGCTACTTGGCAGTGTACCAAAATGATGTGCCATGAATAACACAGTTAATATCTTAGACTGTAATGAATTTAATTTGTCATACACATTTCTCAAGAGCAAGTGTTTCTTCACTCTGCTTATTGAACTTATTTTTAAATCTACTTTTTTATTCCCAGAGTATGTGCTCAAAGTCTGTAATTGTGACCAACCCCTTCAATTCCTCCTTTATTCTAGCTTGGGAATAAAGCTGGGTAATATAAAATATAATGCATATGACATAGGAATGGCAATTTAAAAGGTAGCTATGATCTATGGGCATGTGCTCTGGAAGATAATTAATATTCATTTAGTACCTACTACAGGGAAAATAATTTGCATGTGCTGTTTCATTTAATTTTGGCAACAAAATTATGACATGGCTATCATAGCATTAGTTTTACAACTGTAAGAACTGAAACTCATGGCACTAACTGACTTTCCAAGTTTCACTGAGAGTAAATACGAACATTAGGATCAAGCTCTTGGTCTGTGCAAATCATTTCTTATAAGATACCTTGCCCCTCCCTTCTTTTGACACATCTTGGTGTGGACTGAATTCTATCTTCCCAAAATTCATATGTTGAAGTCCTAATCCCCAATGTGACTGTATTTGGAGAGAAAGTCTTGAAGGAGGTAATTAAAATTGAATGCAGTCATAAGGGTAGGACTCTAATCCAGTAAGACAGGTGACCTTAGAGGAAACAGAAGATCTACCAGAACTCATCTCTCCACGTGCACACAGAGGAAAGGCTTTGTGAGCACAGCAAGAAGATGCCTGCCTGTAACCCTAAGAGGCAGCCCTCACCTAAAACCTCATTTGCTGCCGTCTTAACTTTGGACTTCTACCCTCCAGGATGGTGAAAAATAAATGTTCATTAGGTAAGCCACCCAATCTATGTTATTTTGTTATGGCGTTTCTATATGTTTCTATACGCAGAGAACCCTATTTCCTGTCCAGGTCAAAAAGCAAGGGCTGGTCAAAAATTCCAAATAATACTAAGGAATAATTGATTAGGATTCATTAAATTAGTGGGTTATTATTTAAACTAAATAAATCTGATTTTAAAATGATTTTAGTAATCTTTTTGTTTTTTTCATTCTGTGTCCAGGCTGGGAGGAAAACGATTTTACTGAGCAAGTCTACAGTCCACTATTCTTTTATATCTGTCATTTGATTTTCATCATCACACTGAAAGTTATCTAAAAGTTATCTCCATGTTGCAAGTTAGGTAACTTGAGGTCCAGAGAGGTTAAATTACCTGCTGGTAGCCCACGCACCCCGACTCCAGGTCCTGACATTGTTACACCCCATACCTTCCTGCACAGACCTTCTCATGTGGGCTAGGATCGCCTGCTCTTTCTCTTCTAGACCCATAATTAATAAGAGAAAAGGAGAATTAATTTTCTAAATGTTTTGACGACCTCCTGCCAAGATAATTCTTAAATCTGTTGTTTAGCTATGGGTGTTCAATGATGACACCACTAATCTTTATTTTTACAATTTCACATTCCTGCTTTTGTTCTGTAAAAGTGACAATTCTTTTTTTTTTTTTTTTTTGGCTTTTTAGTTATTAGAAAACATAACAGTTATATATATTTGTAGGGTATGTGTAAAATTTTGATTCAAACAGACAGTGTGTAATGATCAAATCAGGGTAATTCTGAAGCTCTTGAAGAATTTTCAGGAAATACTGAATTCTTTTTCTTTTTCTTTTCTTTATTTCAAATCAATATGAAGGTACAAACTAGCTCAACTACAACTTGAACTTTACCTTGAAAGTAAGAACAGTGAAATACTGAATTCTTAACTGAACTATTGAGACTATTTTTTCATTTCCCCAATTTAAATCCAATACTGAATTTATGTAGCTTCATAAAGGACAACATTATTCTAGTAACCCAATTTTAGCCCAAGAATATGGGGAAAGGGGAGAAGCAGGGGAAGGGAGGTGGGAGGATGGGCAGAGCGAGGGTGATTGGTGGGATTATGCCTATGGTTTATCCTATAAGGGTACATGTGAATCTCTCTAAATCTAGAATGTAAATGTCTTAACACAATAACTAAGATAATGACATAAAGGCTATGTTAACCAGTTGATTAAAAGTATTTCAAATTGTATATAGCAACAGCACTCTGTACCCCACGATACCATTAATGTACACAGATATGATTTAATAAAAAAAGAATAATAGACAAATATGATACATATTCTATAACTCAAACCTTGTATAGTGGTCTAAGATACTTAGTTATTAAATACATGAATAGGCAAAAAGATTTACAAATATGTACAGGCCACTAGTATGTTGCATGTTAAAAATAATTACAATGGGATAGTCAAGGTTTACTCCTGATTCTACGACTAAGTAACTGTATTTCAAAAATTCGTTGATTCACCTTCCTTTCTTCTTGTCTTAACAGAATGCCTGACATAGAGGCGTTAACAGTGTTTGTTTGAGACTTGGTTTTGTCCTGTAAAACAGGAATGGTCAGGGTGGTAAAGTTTTGAAGATTAAAATCAGATACAGGCAAAATGTAAACTCCTTCAACGCTAAGGCATATTTATAATCGCTTTCCTTAAAATAGATTATATGACCAAAATGTAAAATGCTAAAGAAGAAGAAGTAATAATTCTATTAAAATCAAAAAGGAAGCTTTTCCATATCTCATATTAAAATATGGGGCACCAAGGCTTAAAGTTATTACTACATCATAATAAGATTCACTGTAACAGGGACCTCCATTAACATTGAATAACTAGTTTGTAGACAGTAAAATGAGGTCTGATATTATAAATTATTTACATATAGAATAGGTGATTTTTTTCTTCTTTGCGAAGTTTTGCAGTTGCCTTCGGGATAGTAGCAAGTGCTTTGTGTGTACGGCTGGGAGAGCAGATTGATGGGGCTGTGGGGGTGCAAGTGGCGTGCTAAGGACCTTGGCCTGATAGTTAGAGGGGAGTCACAGAGAATTTTAAGCAGAGGCATGACAGCCTGTTTTGCTACCTAAAGAAGAGGAGGCAGTTTTTCTTACTATATACAAACACCTACAGTATTTCTCCCTATATCAAACTCCATTTCAAGAAATGCAGAAGGTGTGAGACAGGAGAGTGTGGAATGTAAGGTGTTACCATGGGGACCTGCAGCAGACTGAAAATACTCATGGTCTGGGACAGGGAGCGAGGACTCCAGGGAATGGAGGGCGCTGAGAGAAGGCTGGGTAGACACCAAAGACAATGCCCTATTTTCTCCAGGAAAGTAGGGTCCTAAGAAGAAATTTTGACACAATATGAGCTCCCTCAAAAGAATTGTTGCCTTAGGTCTCCTGGAAGCATTAGAAATAGTCAAGTGATCTTTGGATTGGTACTTCTTTAGATTATTTAAAAATAAATGAGAAATGACTATAGGAATTTTTATTTATTTATTAAATCATAGCTGTGTACCTTAATGCAATCATGGGGTACAATGTGCTGGTTTTATATACAATTCGAAATGTTTTCATCAAACTGGTTAACATAGCCTTCACAGCATATTCTTAGTTATTGTATTAAGACATTTATATTCTCCACCTAGTAAATTTCACATGTATCCTTGTAAGATGCACCAAAGGTGTGGTCCCACCAATTACTCTGCCTCCACCATCCTCCCCCTCCCCTCCCTCTCCCCTTCCCTCTTCTTCTTGGGTTATAGCTTTCTTATGAGAGCTGTAAATTGGTTTCATCATTGACTATAGGAATTTGTAGAGCTCTTCCAACACAGAGAATGCCCTTCCACATTTCATTCTATCTAATATGAGGGATGTTGCATGTTAGTCATTTGGAAACACGTTAGTTCAAGGTCACTCTCCAAATCCATCTGTCCTGCAGGATGGCAGGTGGCTGTGGCAGTAGGTTTGGTATGCCCAGAAGTAAAGAGCTTTCCCGGATGACAGGGCCAATGTGATATGACCATGCTGAGGGAACCAACAGGGAATGCATTGGATGGGCCAGAGGGACGCTGCACCTTGGTTCCAGGGACTGACACACTGTTCAGCTGCAAATGGACCAGATGCTCCCAGGTCACTGAAGAACTAAATCCCTCTAGCTCTTTAAAGGACATCAAACACAAAGAAACTTCTTCCTCCTGTAGACGTGAGCTTCAGTGCCCATATACGGGCATTAGGTAACAGCTGTTCATAACTAATTGGTTAAATTAAAATAATGATTATGACATGACAAAATATCTATGTATAGTGTGGGTAAAAGGTAGCACTTATATATTTTTGTTAATATAAAGCATTTGAAGTTCATCACTTTGAAAAGGAATCAATATTCTCTAAAGAGGATTACCAAACTATTCAGTCTTCTGAACAGAAAAAAATAGCGTCTGCGGGCCACAAGTTGTGATAAATTCCAGGTCTTCTACCTCATTATATCACATAGTTTCTCAGAGTTTAGGATTGTATTTTGTTACTTTTTGTCTGAAGATAATATTTTATTACTAGAAAGCATTTCTGTTTTTTGTTGTTTTGTTTTGTTTTTCTCTGGTTAATTAGTTCTTCTGGTGTCCAGAACAACTGTCTGAAACTTTCTTAGCTTACTTCGAACTTTTAAAATCTGTCTACATTTTCCCTAAACTTTATGCAAATAATTTCAACCTCACTTTTTTGCTTTCTGTCACTACATATAGGTTTAATCTTCTTAAAATTTTGTATAAATAGAAATGTATAGGATGGAATCTTTTGGGGGGAAGAAGTA
Source organism: Galagoides demidoff (assembly GCA_963574575.1). Lineage (NCBI taxonomy): Eukaryota > Metazoa > Chordata > Mammalia > Primates > Galagidae > Galagoides > Galagoides demidoff. Next base: position 48,685 of record CAUYQV010193436.1, on the reverse strand, counting down.
AGATCTGTTTAATTCAAGATAATTATTTTGAGATTCATATATTTCATAGCATAGACAATAAAACAGTTATTTCTCTTGATAAATGGTACTCTACTGCTTGGATGTACTGCAGTTTGTTTATCGTTCGGCTGGTGAAGAACATTTGAGTTATTTCCAATTTGACTATTAAAAATGAAGTCAGTATTAACATTCACATGTAAGTTTTCATGGGGACAGAGACTTTAATTTCTCTTGGGTGATATCTAGGAGTTGCATGGTTGGTCTCATATTAAATTCCTACTAGAAGTTTACGAAGGTTTCAGTTTCTCCCCTAACACGTGGCATGCTTGGTTCCTTCCATTTCAGCTGTCCCGATAGGTGGGAAGTCGACTTATGTTTGCATTTCCCTAACAATTAATGGTGCTGAACATTTTATAAGTTTATTTTCATTTTATCTCTTTGTTGGTAAGGTACTATTCAAAATCTTTTACTTAATGTTTCTCTAGGGGAGTTGTTATTGTTTGGTTTAAATTCTCTACATGTTTTTCATGGAAGTCTTCCATTAGATTTATTATCTGTTAACATTTTCTCTCAGCCGATGGCTTCTTTTTCATTGTCTTAACCATAAAATTCATTTAAAACATATATGAGAATTTAAAAACATATATGAAGCCCAACTTTTATTTTATAGACTTCCTTTTGGGTCATGATCAAACAATCATCATTGACTAGTTCAAGATTAGAAAGATTGTCTCTTATTTTCTTGTAGAAGTTTTATAATGCTAAATTTCAAAATTTGGCCCATGATCCATTGTAAGTTTATTTTTGTATATGATGTGAGAAATGTGTTTAATTTTTTTGCACATTGATTTGAAATTATTCTAGAAAAGACTCTCCTTTCTTCACTAAACTGCCATGACGTTTTCTTAAAAATTAGTCACACAGTGTTGGGTCTTTTCCTGAATAATTATTCTTCTGCTACTTCATTCTTCTGCATGTCAGTCTTTATACTAAGGTCACATTGACTTGACTAATGTGGCTGTGCTGTAAGTTTTGAAGTGCTAGCTTTTTTTTCTTTATTGAGACAGAGTTTCACTATGTCACTCTGGGTAGAGCGCTGTGGCATCTCAGCTCAGAGCAACCTTAAACTCCTGGGCTCAAGTGATTCTCTTGCCTCGGCCTCCCAAGTAGCTGGGACTACAGGTGCCCGCCACAATGCCCGGCTATTTTTGTTGTTGTTGTTGCAGTTGTCATTGTTGTTTAGCCGACCCCAGCTGGATGAGAACCCACCAGCCTCAGTGCATATGACTGGCACCATAACAACTGTGCTACGGGCACTGAGCTTGAAATGCTAGCTCTTAAACATATGATTATTAGAAGTGATTTTGGCTATTCTAGGACTTTTGACTTTTTGAATACATTTTGAATAATATATTCTGGTAGTAATTGCAGTCAGTATATAGATCAGTTTGGAGAAAATGGATATCTTGGTAATAGTAAACCTTCTTATTCGTGTTGACAGCGTATCTTTCATTTATTTAGGTCATTTTTTATTTTCTTTATCAAGGCTTTGTCCTTTCCATTTGTACAAATTTTTTACACTGTCATCAGTTTTATGCCTAAATATTTAATAGTGTTTTTGATAGAATTGTAAACACCGTGGTACCTATTTTTAACTGTTCCTTGGTAGCATATTGAAATACATTTCATCTTCCTGTATAGTTACTGTATTTTTTCATTTCTTTATAGGTAAACACTTGTTAGCCAGTTTTTCCATGTGCTATCTGTGTTTTGGTTGTCCAGATACATTTTGAATGATGTGTATGTATCAGAGGATAAACCCTGATCTGGTGCTCCATCTCGGCTGGACGTTGGGGTCCTTGTATTTCTTCATGTCATTCCTGCTCACCTTGGTTACAAGGCTGTGCTCTGCCTTGTCTAATGTAGTTTCCATACGGTCCTGGGGCCTTCTGAAGACTGAGAAAAGCACTTGTTTCTTATATTTAATTTCTCTGCTGTTTTTCCAACTTCTTTCTGACCTGCATTATTTACTTGAATCAGTTCAGGCCTGTCTGCTCTTAGAGGAGGAGTAGGGGCCCCAGTATATGTCCCAAACTCCTCAAGCTCCAGCCACCACCAACAGCACATCTGCCATTAACGTCACCAATGACTCTTTTGTCAACAACACTGACTACTTTCCTTCTTTCTTAACATATCTCAATTGATGCTTCTCTGCTGTGTGGAGCACGGTCATCCCTCGCCTTCCCTGACAGAGCCGTCTCATGCTTTCCTTTCTATAACTGATCATTCTGGTCTCCATCGCAGGATCATTCCCTAAAAAGCCAAGTCTGAGTTCGTTTCTATTTTATTCTCTTGTTATTCTGTGAATCCCCTTGTCACTCAGACTCACTGCTGGCAGGTGCCTTGTTACTTTCTCTCTCAGTTGTACAGTTCTCATCTTCTCGCTCTGGCACTTAACGCCTTTTTACATCTCCACTTAGGTGTTTCACGGGCACCCCCAACCATACACAGCTGGGTGTATCCACCTCTCCCACACCGGCCTACTGTACTTTCAGGAATTCATGCCCGGTCACTAAAAACATATTCATTAAGTGATGATCTTACCAAGTTTACTAATACATGTTTTATCTAACTCTGTAAAAAGTAAAATAACTCCTATTGGAAAGAGTCTCTATAAGAGATTTAAGATTTCTGGAACTTTGTGTTGGTATATTTTAGTTTTTATTTTTAACATTATTTTAAAAGCGGGCAGATACAAAGAGCTTTTGACAGTAGATGCAGAAATCTGGGTACTGATCAAAGAACTCACATATTTTTAGATATGTAAATATATAAATTACATATCTTGAATATACATAACATATAATTAGCTAGCGGGCCCTTTTCCTTTGCTTACCTATAGCAATCTCCTGTACCTCCCCCGTGCTGGCCTGGACAGAAGCTAGCTTGCTGTTCCCTGTATTCCTTTCCCTAACAAAGGCACAATGCAGGAAGGCAAGGTGCACATTCAGTGGGTGCTTATGAGGACTTACGACTTAGTCTTCATTACAATATTTTAGCCCTCAAAACTCGAGTTGTCTTTCAGTTCTTATTTCTAACACTGAAATGACCATGAAGATGGCATGCCAAGATGTTTATATTGCACTTATATTTACATTCAGCGGTACTAGAATTTATTGATGATTATTTGAAAAAGCAGATGTATACGCATGAGCAGCCGGGTGTAAGTGCCCAAATCTGACATTCATTCCCTGTTCACCATCACATCGTTCCCTAGGGCTTCTTGAAATTAAAGAAACTTCTTATCTCACAGCGTGGAGGCAAGAATTCTGCGATCACGGCATTGGTGGGCTGTGCTCCCTATCCCTGGACCTTCCCACTCAGACAGCTGCAGCATCCCGTCACTGGTGGCTGCGTCACCCTGTCTCTGCCTCCATTACCACATTGCTGTCTATTCCTATGTGCGTCTCAAATTATACAAAGATAGATGCAATTGCATTTAGGGGCCATCCCAATAATCTAGGATAATCTCTATATATCAAGATCCTCAATTTAGTAAGATCGGCAAAGTCTCTCTGTTTTATTTATTTATTTATTTATTTATTGAAAAAGAGTCTCACTTTGTTACCCTTGGTAGAGTAGTGTGATGTCATAGCTCACAGCAACCTCAAACTCTTGGGCTTAAGCAATTCTCTTGCCTCAGCCTCCCAAGTAGTTGGGATTATAAGGGCCTGCCACAACGCCCAGCTATTTTTAGAGATGAGGTCTCACTCTGGCTCAGACTGGTCTTGAACCTGTGAGCTCAGGCAATCTATCCGCCTCAGACTCTCAGAGTACTGGGATTTTAGACATGAGCCAACATGCCCTGTCCCTCTGTTTTAAAATAAGGTAACATTCACTCATTCTAGGATATCTTTTTTTGAGGGAGGGGGAGTCATTATTCAGCTTACCACAATAATGAAAGAAAACATAAATAAATTTCTCATGCAAAAATAAAATTACATATAGGGGCTTAGCTCTGTGTGTGTAGAGGGGCATAAAAAATCAACTCATATGATAACAAAACACTAATGTTTTAATTACTTGATTTGAAACACAAACTTGAGTTTTGTGTGTCATTTGAGCAACTTTTTAACAACAAGAAACAGTACAAAAAGTACTTAAATTTGCAAACAAATAGAAAATGACATTTGGAATAATACCATCAGAAATATTTAAACAATACAATAATAGATGGAATACTTAAATTTGGTTCTAACAGGGATGGTGGGATAGGGCAATATGGTAGCTGAGTTCAAACTAAATTATCTATGTAGGGGAAATATGTTCAAAGGGGTAGGAAGGGAGGGAACAGACCTAGGAAGGATTACTATAATGGGCTGTATGTTTATTATATCAAATGTTAATTAGGTTAATCATGCATGAGAATCTGAGCTAGCTCATAAATAATTTTATATAAAATTCATAAAAATGTAAAAGTACTAGAAAATTTTATATGAACTAAAAAATCATCAGAACAGCTATGTCATAGATTAAATTTTGGCTACTAACTGCCAGAAATAAATGAATGTTGATCTATTCTTTGAAAAAAATCAAAATAATTTAAAATTTTAAATTGTTAATAAAAGGAGAGGGTAGAATAATACAGGATTATAATAGCCAATGTAAAGCTAAAATATTTCCAAGTTAAAAAGAGACATTTTGAGACAGATGAAGTGTGTTTGAATTATAAATATTTTCATAAAAACACCAAACCATCCATCACTTTTAGGTTTTGGTAACTAGATTTAGTCTTAGAAGTGCTATGATGAAAAAATGAAAACTAATCATCAAAACTTTGCAGACGTTTTCAAAAGCTATTCAAACCTTCCATCCGCACAACTACAACAGCCACTCTTCCTAATAAATGCAAACTTCGTAACCTAATTATCTGTACCCTCCCATTAATCTGAAATTAAAAAACAAAAACAAAAACTACAAGCCAATGAAAAAACTTAGATAATAAATAAAACCTTCAATTCAGTGAGAAATTCTATAGAAAATGGATGTAATTACAACAAGCAAATGTTCAGCAAATCAGGACGTTTGGTGAACGGGGCTACTTTCCTCTTCTAGTATTTCTCATGCAGGGACTGGCAACCCCAGAGCCCTGACTGGTGACTCATTTTTTCTGCAACCTGTAGATGTAGTTCACCACAGAGCCCACCATGCTTAACCTCTAAACCCCTCTCTCACATCCATCCACTCCTCCAACCCTGCCGTAGCCCTGGTGTGACTCAGCACCTTCTCCTCCTCCCTGGTGTGACTCAGCACCTTCTCCTCCTCCCAGTGTGACTCAGCACCTTCTCCTCCTCCCAGTGTGACTCAGCACCTTCTCCTCCTCCCTGGTGTGACTCAGCACCTTCTCCTCCTCCCTGGTGTGACTCAGCACCTTCTCCTCCTCCCAGTGTGACTCAGCACCTTCTCCTCCTCCCAGTGTGACTCAGGACCTTCTCCTCCTCCCAGTGTGACTCAGCACTTCTCCTCCTCCCTGGTGTGACTCAGCACCTTCTCCTTCTCCCAGTGTGACTTCAGGAGACACTGGTGCCTCCCTGCTGCCTGTCCATCCTCCATCTTGCAGGGACAGAGGCAATTGATGGGGGGCATTAGAAATAAAAGTAATAAATTAAAAACCTTAGGTTAGATCAAATTATTTTATCTTCCTTAATAAATACTCTGTAGTTTCTCAGCGCTGTAAGTTACTAGTAGAAACGCTCCCCACATGGCCAGGCCCCAGTCTGACATCCCCTTCTGCCCCTCAAATACTTGGCTTGAAATATTCTTCCTTTCTTTCTACTTAGTTGAGTCCTATATGTCTTCAGATCTCACCTGAGGAGTCACAGTAAACCTTCTCTTCTTAGCTTAGTGAAAATTTAAAAAATAATAGACACACTCTAAACTTCTCTTTTTTTGTTCCTCTTTTACTGAAATCCGCATATGTCTGATGAGGTCTTTACTTCTCTGATATGTCTGGATCCTGTCCCCGAGGTTTGATAATAAGCTCTCGATGACCGTTCATTTCTCAGGATTTTTGAATTGATTGAATTTGTTCTCAAACCAAGTTTTATAAGGGGATTAATCACCATGGAGAACTATATGCTCTACACAGGTCTGATTCTGTTGCTCTGTGGTCATAGATTGGTCTGTCTTAATTACTTTCTAAATGGCTTTTTCCAGGTTCCATCACACTATAGGTGACACATGGTTGAGAAGACGCTGTTCTCTGTTTTACGCGTGGACAGGAAGGGAAGCAGAAAGCACAGTGACTCAGCACATACCCTGGGTCTGCCTGTATAGATGTATTTTTAAGTTGGCCAATAACACAAGAAAAAGGGTTTTTTCATTATATTAGGTATGCTGATTTATACCATCACTAAAGTTGACTGTTTCAGAATGTTTGATAGTTACATATATAAACCATCATAAGCTCTCTATTCATGCCCTCACCCACTTGTTTTCTAGGGACTTGGTACTGTTTTGTTTCATAATGCTGAGCTTTTTTGTAGAATGAAGCTCATAATCCTTTGGGAAATTATTTTCTGGAACATACTGGGACACGTATTAAGTCAGTTTTAATACCAAAAGTCATCACTACTGTCTGCTCAGTTAATTCTGGCAGTAGCACCACGTCGTGTTGGTTATTTAGGGTTTTAAGAGTTCATGAGGAAATCCTTTCCTCATAGATGAATAGAGCTACCCAAATACAACATGCCACCATGTCCTGTGGTCAGAATTTGAACAAGGCATTTCTAACTGTTTTTTTTTTTTCCGCAGTTTTTGGCCTGGGCCAGGTTTGAACCTGCCACCTCTGGTATATGGGGATGGCGCCCTACTCACTGAGCCACAGGCGCTGCCCCTGAATAAGGCATTTCTGAGCTCAGTGTACCATGTCCTGTGCTGCATCCACCTGCCTCTGAGCTGGTAGCTGGCTCCCTCCTCCATTGCACAACTAGAGCTTTCTGTGATTTCTGCACATGAGTTTCCCTCTGCCCATCTCCTTTTTCATTTCACTACTGTCTCAACATTCGCCTTCAGCTGTACCAAGAGGAAGTAACAGAAGGGAATTTCTTAGGAGTCACAGCACCGGGGAAATTTTCTGTTGAAGAAAAATAAAACCCTGTAAGTCTATTTTGGGGATAAGGCAAAGGCTAACAAGTCTGATGAAACAGCTGTAGGAGAATCTGCCCTCTGCTGTGGAGTTACAAAAGAGCTTCCTACTAGAAGTACCTGGGAGCGACAGCTTGGGAGCGGCTGTTTGAACTTGGACGCTCTGCAAGTTGGGAAAAGCTACGCTAAGAAAAGCTCAGGATAAAAGGAATCGGATGGTTGGTGAAGGCAGAGAAGAGGTAACGAACTCAAACAACTTTAGTTATGGATCTTAAAGGATAAGTAGGATTTCTAAGATAGGAGTAAAAGGGATTTTCCAGATATAGAAAACAGGTAACTCGAGCATATGGATGGGGACAGGGCAAGATGCTAAGAAGTCCAGGGGGTTGCAGCTCATGGCACCTGGAGTCTCAAATCGGGAGGCTCAAATGGAACCTCTGGGTCATCATCAATGGGTTTGAGAGAAGATTTCAGAGTTAATCGTTTATAGTGTTCATTTGCCACCAGGCAGTTATAAGCAATTTACATAAATTAGCCCAGTTAATCCTCACGGCAATGATACGGAGTAGATGTTATTATTATCTCTATGTCTTTACAGGGACAGAAACTGATTTACAAAGTAATTAAATAATCTACTTTGTACAAAGTTTCATAATACAAGCAGTGGAAACAAGATTTGAACTCTCTGACTTTGGCTCCAGTGCCCCTAGACCCGTAATGAGTGCTGTCCTTGCCCTGTCTAGAGTCCAGGCTCCTCGTAATTTACCTGAGTTTGGGACCAGGACTGTGGGTAAGGGGAGGTGGGGGAGCTGAGGAGCGATTTTGCAGCAGCCTCGGTGGAATGTCAGTGATGGAGAAGGTGAATTTTTTGTAAGTACAGATTCCAAAGAAAGTCATTTAGGAAGCACAGGAGGGGTGCAATTTGAGGGTTTGGGTATTTAGTTTCTGTCATCTTGGATTTTCGTAATGTCCAGGGTTACCTTGATCCTTTAAGACAGATCAGATTAAAAGTCATTAACTCTAAGGAAATGATGACTTCTGACCTCTGCTTTTCTGGATTTATGTAAAGCAGCCAAAGAAGGAGGGCAGGACAGACACTGGGGTCTGGAGGGCAGGACAGACGACACTGGGGTCTGCAGGGCCCTAAGGGGGAGGGAGGGATTCCATCCTACAGGAGCACACCTGCTTCTTTTAAGACTGCCCAGGTTAGCAGCTTCTAATCCATTATGATTTTTTATATTCCAGTCTTTCCACAGTTTTCCTAGGTTAATAAACTTACATAGAACTTTTAACATCTCCCTCCAAAATCATTTTCATATTTCTTACCACATATTTGTGTGTCTTATGTCTGGTCTGTGGGTTTTCATGTTATTTGAAGGCAGAACTTCAGTTAAAGTCCAAGGTGGGGATCTTCACACCGTCCAGGAAAATTTGTTTGGCCTGTGAGCTAAGAATGTTTTTTACAGTTTTTGCAGTTTTTGGCCAGGGCTGGGTTTGAACCCACCACTTCTGGCATATGGGGTCGGCGTCCTACTAACAATAAAAATAAAAATAAAAAATGTTTTTTACATTTTTAAATAGTTGCAGGAAAAAATATCAAAAGAATCATGACATTTTATCATATATGAAAATGTCATTAAGTTGAGAGTTCATTACCAGTAAATAAAGTTTTATTAGCACAGACACAGTCATCCATTTACGACTGTCCATCCCTGCTTTCTGGCTGGGACCCTGGGATTGCGTAGTTGTGACTGAGACCATATAGCTCATCGTCTGACCCATTTATTATCTGATGCTTTACAGAAAAAGAACACCAGCCCTCGGTTGAAAGGCTAATCACTTGGCCGAAAGGCTGCACAGCCAATTATTATGTTGCCTTTCAAGGTGCTCCCTACCATATTGTTCACAGAAGTTTGGTGCTCGGTGTATTTTTTGTTGAACCTTCTTTGTTGCTGTCAGGGACACTCTTCCCCGCTCTCAGCCTGCCAGGGCTCTCCCCGATTCCTTGTGGAGAAGCTCTGGGCTCACTGTGGCTATTCTAATCTGCAGTGAGTTTCAGCCCCTCTGCTGCCTGCTGGTCTCCCTCATGGAAATCTAGTATTCTGCCTTATCCAGCTGCCCTGTCCCATCTTCCAGCTCAATGGAGACTGGACATCTGAAAGCACAAGGACGCCCTCCTCCCTCTGGACATCTGAAAGCACAGGGACACCCTCCTAGGACCCTCTGGTTTCTGTTCTTGCTTTTCTTCCCCTTCCCTGCGACATAATCCTGAGGATTTGCTGCCTCCTCCAGGAAGTGCAGTTCTCTCCCATCCCAGCATTTCATTGAAAAAGTCGGACACATGGATGTCAGGAGTAGCGTGGTGGTCACCAGGGGCTGGGCTGGGAGCTGCTGACTGGGGAGATGTTGGTCCTCGGGGACAGAATGTCACCTGACGGGAGGAGCACGTTCCGGAGTCCTCTCTATGGCCTAAGGGTTATAGTTAATCACAATGCATTGTGTGCTTGAAATTTGCTAAGAAAGTAGATTTTACATGTTCTCACCACAACAATAATGGTAAGTCTGTGAGGTCACGGATATGTGAATCAGGTTGCCTTAGTCACTCCACAACTTAAACGTGTATCAAACATGCTGTGGTACACCCTGAGTATGTGAAATTTTATTTGTCATTTTTTAAATTTATTTTATTTTGTTAAATTTTATTCGTCATTTCTTCTCCAACACATACAGATCCAGCTGTCAGTTCCATCACATCTAATCAGAGACCCCAGACCAGCTGGCCACTATCACCTTTTGGAGGTCTGGGACCATGTCCACATGGCCCCTTCTCTGAGCTTGGGGATAGGAGCACCAGGGCACTCAGGCCCCCTCTTAAAATTCTTAACTTTCAGCTTCCAGGCCCCTTCTCCAAGCTTCTGTGTTTATTAATTTCTTTGCTCCCATAGCACTCCATGACAGCCGCTTCCTCTGACTTCTGTTATTCTTTAATGTTTTTTTTCTTTTTCCTTTTCTGTTCTTAAAATACCTAGTTAATTATTCTTTGTATCAAATTTTCTCTGTGTAAATATTTGGTGGGCTTTCTCTCTCCTCCCGGATCCCCAAGGGTAGAAGTCCTGGGCAGGACGCCTGGTCCCCCTACCTGGGAGTCTTCGCAGGCTTGCTGGCCCAGACTCTGCTCTGGAGGTTGGCCCAGTTATCGGGTTCCTCTTAGCCTTTGTTTGCTGGGTTCTCCCTCCTCAACCACGAAGCCTTGGGTATCTCAGGACTCACATCTCAGCTGGTTTCTCTCCTCTGTCTTCACCCAGTCCTCTCGTGATTGCATATGACGTCATGACTTTAAATATCAACCCGATGCTGATCAACCAGAAATTACTGTCTCCGGTGAGGACCCCACACCCGGTTCCAGACTGGCATATCCAGCCACCCATGTGGACGTCTCCCAGAAATACTAAACATGTCCAACCAGTCTCCTGTGATTTCCTTGCAAAATCTGTCCTGCCTGTGCTCTCGAATCAGCAAACAACTATGATACTCCCCTTTAATGACCAACAGTGGTAAGGCCAACTCAGGAGGGGCTGGATACATCATGGATGGTTCCTTTTGTTCAGGTTACATGAGTGGGTTTTGCTTCACACGTGGGCTGTAGGCCAATAATGACCTCCTCATTCTAGACCTCATTTTTGCACTTGGAACAGTCAGCCTGGGAGGGTCGCTATTAGACTGGAAGTCGTGGGGTCAGAGGCTCAAGCCAGAGACCACTCACAGAGTTTACTTTTAAAAACTTAGGGTAGTGACCTGAGTGACTTCCGTTTTTTTCCCAGTCCCAGGTAGGGTAGGTAATTTTTATAGTTAGTTACCTTAGCATTCCCCCTTCTCTAGTCTTTTAACACTTATTTTAAGAATTCCTCAAGTAAAATTATTTCCATAACAATTATTAATTACTGTGGCCTTTGTTTGTTTGCCTATGCAGTGACTATTTCAGGTGGGGATCAGACCCTGGTCTCCTGAATCTGAGTTTTGCACTTGGCCCCTAATGGCTGGGAACATTGTCTATGTCTGTGTGCTCACTCGCTGTAATGCGTCTCCCTGAAGGCAGGCAGGAAGCTTACATCTCTCTCTCACATCCCGTAGTGTTGTTGCTCAAATAACATTTGATTGACGTAACGAGAAGACTTGGTAGCACAGCTCAAAAAAATGTGTTACATTAATTAACTATCTGACCAAATGCCAGGCTCTCCTGGCTCACATGTGCGTGCTTGTGTGTGTGTGTCTGTGTACTGTGAGTATTGTGTTCTTATAATGTGTGTATATGTTTGTGATCCATGTGTGTGTGTGTGTGTGGGTGTGTAAGACCGTATGTCACTGAGATGGACAAAGAGCAGAGGATAGTTGTCACTTTAATTTGGTGTCCCTAAATTTTTACTGTCTGGACAACACAGACAGACCTCCATCTCTGGAAAAAAAGGAATGGGCGAGAGAGCATGTGCCCATTACCTGGGTGTGGTAATCCACGCCTGTGGTCCCAGTTACTCCGGAGGCTGAGGCAGGAGGATGGCTTTACCTGGGGAGTTTGAGATTATAGTGAGTTATGATTCTGGCTCCGTACTGTAAAAAAATCTACTTTTATAATTCATTCTCACTATCTAGTTTCATGGTAATAAGTTGGCCACAATGTGCATGGTGTGTGAGTGTGTGAGAATACTATTTTTAAATATGTAATTGAAGGGAAGCATATTGCTTACTGAGATTAATGGGGTGCCGAGGTGGCTCAGAATGGGATCTGACTGCGCTGTGTACAGGGGAAGGTAAGCCTGCAAGTAGAAAGTGAAGGAGAGCAGGGCTGGTGACAGGTGCAGCCAGTGCAGGGTGATAATGAAACAATAGCCCGTGTAATTGGATGACAGGCTGTGCCTGCTGCTGCAGGTTACTGCCACGGGCTCAGCTACACCCCGAGCCGAAACTCTCTGCCATGTAGGGAGGACAGGCAGCTGGCAAAATGATGAAGTTTCAGGGACACTGAAAAGGCCTTTCCATTCTCCCAAAATATCTCCATCTCTATCTCCAGCTTACTGCTCTTGCTCAAAATGATTTCTCTTGTAATCTATTTCACATTAAAAAAAAAGATTATGAATGGGACGGGTACTTCTAATTCAAAGTCGCTCTAAGGAATAAATTAGTGTATTTGCTTAGATGTTTCTTTTTCTTTCTTAGCATGAGGTTGAAAACAATGAGAATAAGCCAAAAGTGGAATGTGAAAAGCATTCAAGTTTTTCACAGGACAGGAGAATGGGCATGCAGGTGGGTGTCAGAAATTGGCCGAAATCAGGGATTTGAACCTGTTCAGACACTTTTACTTCTTCTGGTCTCTTTCTCTCTCTTTGCATATATTTTTTTATCTCTTTAATGAGCAACTTCCTCTAAGTTTCAAGTCAATTTTGGATAATCACGTCCATAAACAGTACCCAAGTGTTACTCATTACAGCTGGAGCCACCTAATGAATGCTACTGCATTTCAGTGTCCAGAGCAGGGATCCTCAAACTATGGAGCATGGGCCACATGTGGCCCGCCCAGGACATTTATCTGGCCCACCAGGTGTTTTTGTTGCCTCTGCCTGTCTTGCTTAGCAGCTGACTCATCCCGGGGCCCATAGTCCAGCCCTCCAAGGGTCTGAGGAACAGTGAAGTGGCCCCGGTTTAAAAAGTTTAAGGACCCCTTGTCCAGAGGAAATCAGAGGGTCTCGCTATATCATATTCCCATCCCAGGGTATCAAGAGCAGCCAGGGCTGAGTCCCTTTGCAATAACATAGTAATTTCCAAGGTGACTGTGGCTGGTGCAGAGGGGTCAGTTTTGAGAAAATGGAAGGTCCTGGGAAGATAAAATGTTAACCTCCGTGAAATTGACCACTGCATATCCCGGCACTGTCGTGCACCTCACAGTGGGGCATTGGGATCGTGTGCGGGTGGGATACTGGGCTTTGGTAATTGGCCATTGATCATCTGCTCATTCAGCAGCCACGTGTGGTGTGTCTGCACCAGGCTGAGCGTGGGCCACTGAGCACACAAAGGTTGAGGAGGTAGAGCCTACCCTCTCGAGAAGCTTGCAATCTGGCGTGAAAAGTATTCTACACCTAACATTTTTTAAACAAGATTTACCTTTGAAGTCTCAGTTTTCTCCTCCATGACATGAATATGGTTACAATATCATCTCCTGTGTGTCTCACAGAGCTTTGCTTTTTATTTCTTTTAATACTCCTGATTTTAGAATGTAATTTAGTTGATAATAACATGATACCTTAGACTATCACACACTTAGTGTTTCAACACTACATATATGTACATATATATACTTAATCCATTTACTCAGAACCTGTACATTTATACCCAAAGTAAATCAATGTGGACATCATGAAATAATAGTCTTAATTTTTATTTGTTCAGAAAATCTCTGTCTTTAGCTGAAATGTTTAGTTTATTTATATTTAACATAATCATTGATAGGGTTGATTTCAATCTACCATTTTATTATTAATTTCATTTTCATCCCTTCTAATTTTTTTTTCATTCCATGTGGTTTTAGGTAATTTTACTTTAATTTATCTATTGGCTTTCTAGATATGCCTTTTGCAATACTTTTAAACGGTTGCCTCAAGGATTCCAGCATGCATCCGTAAGGGCTTCATTGTCTATTGGCTTTAACTTGCACCACCTCACATACAATGTAGAAGCCTTGCAAGTGTGAATATCTACTTACTTTTCCTTCTGTTGCTTGATTTTAAAGCAATTTTAGGTTTCCAGCATAATTTAGCTGAAAGTACAGAGTTGTTTTTCAAATATTCCCTCCCTCCGCATGTGCACAGCCTCCAGCATTATCAACGGTCCCCACCAGACGGGTGCATTTGTTACAATTGATAAACCTACATCAGCATCAGCATCAGCCCACATCCGTGGATTCACAGTAGCGGTTATTATTGTCATTGTGCCTCCCCTGAGTTCTGACAAATGTAGAAAGAATGTACCCTTCGTTACGATACCATTCAAAGCATCTAAATGTCCTGTGTGCTCCACCTGTCCCCTACATTCTTTATACCTGACTTATCACATGTGTTACCTCCATGTCATCGTGTGCCACCAAGAGGATATTATAATTTGTAACCAGTCCAATGTATTATAGAGAAATCGAGAGGACAATATTTTTGCTGGTAATTACCCTCCTTGGTATCTGAACATCCCACGCAGAGGCCCTGAGTTCTGTCCTGCTGTCATTTGCCTCTAGACTGACACGTTGTCTTCGGGGGCGCTCCTTCCAGTGTGGGTGTGCTGGAACCGAAGCTTCCTAGCTTTCTCAGATCTGAAAATGCCTGTATTTCATCTCTCAGCCTGAATGCTAGTTTTTTCTCCATATGAAATTCTGGTTGGACAGAGTTTCTAATTCACCACTTCAAGGTCATCATTATGCTGTCTTCTGAACACCACAGTTTCTCTTGAGAAATCGGAGTTAATCTAAAGTATTACTCTCCTCTGGAAAGGGCCATTTTTCTCTGATGATTTCCAAGATGTTCTCTTTATCTTTGATTTCAGCAGTTTACTGTGATATATGGAAGCGGATACATGTGCAAATATATGAGGTGGGACAATTAAGTTCACAAACTCCTCCTAGGAACAGTGCCATGTACCTCATTGCTGAATATCACTATGGTCACCTTCGAAGGACTCCTGTTGGGAAGCTGGGCACCCAGGCCAGCGCCTGCTTAGGGTTCACTTAGCTTCAGGATTCTACAAATTTAAATCATCAATAAGTTTGGGAAGTTTTCAGCCATTGTGTCTTCAAATATATTGTACCTGGCACCGTCTCCCTGGGAGCTCTGGGCTGTGAGCACCTGTGTCGGAGCCTCACTCTTGCCTTACGATGTCTTTCCTCTGCTTCCTTCTTGGCTTCTTCTCATCTTCACTGTGTGGAATTTCTGTTGGTGTAACTTGAAAATCACTGACTCTTCATCCAGTACTGTTCTATTGGGAAGCCCATCCAGTGACCTTTCTTTCTTTCCCTATTTCTTTATCTCTCTCTCTCCTTTCTTTTTTCCTTTATTTTCTTTCCATTATTTTTCTCATACATGTATTGTGCTTCTTAGTTCTAGATTTTCCACTTGGTTCTATTATTATAGTTTCTGTGTCACTGCTCAGATTTTCTCTCTCTTCATTTATTAAGAGAATATTTTCTTTTACTTTATTGCACCTAATTATCAAACTATCCACATGTGATGTTAATTACAATGTGTTGGGGCCAGGTGCAGCGGCTCAGCCTGCAATCCTAACACTATGGGAAGCTGGTGGATCACCTGAGCACAGGACTTTGAGACCAGCCTGAGCTAGAGCAAGACTCTGTCTCTAAATATAGCCAGTGTTGTGGTGGACACCTGTAGTCCCAGCTACTTGGGAGGCTGGGGCAAGAGGATTACTTGAGCCCAAGAGTTTGAGGTTGCTGTGAGCTATGATGCCATAGCACTCTACAGAAGGTGACTGAGACTCTGTCTCAAAAAAAAACAAAAAACAAAAACAGAAAACCAATTCAATATGTCATAGTGTGAATGTTCCTGGTTAATTGTCATTTCTCTTTAGTCTTGGTCATATTCTCCTGATTTTTTAGGTGCTGCGTACTTGGGGATTGTGATGCCTCTAAGAATTGTGTTGATTTTGTTTCAGCAGATCATTAATTGTGCTGGTGTTGGTGCCAACAAATTACAGCTCTTGAATCCTAGTCCTGATCTTTTTCTCTTGGAGTTGCTGGCTGTCTTCTCCACGTGCACAATTCAGAGGTGAGCCAACAACCCACGCAAAGCTCATGCACAGAATTCAGGGTTTCTTCTGATTCATCCCTTTACTTTCCACTAGCTTTAGTTATCATAAAATTTGCTCTCTGGTTCTTCAGCTAAAAGGAAATGCAGTGATTATATCTGCCTTCTTGGCCCTGCCTTTAGCCTACCTTTGGGACTAAAGGTCCTAAAAATGGGTAACTCATGTGTGCTTTTTCTTATTCAGAGTTTCAGTGCTTCTTAAAAATCTTCCCAGTGTTTCCTCTCAAGTGCCTCAAGATTGTTTTTGTGTGTGTCTGTGTGTATGTGTGCTAATTGCTGTTTTCACCTTCAATCTCAGGACAGTTTATTCTAGGGGACCCTGAACCTTAGGAAGAATCTCATATGTATCAAGACATTTATGACACAAAAACGAGATGAGGTATATATTAGCCAGTGTGAAGAAAGTGTTCCTAATTGTATATGAAATCAGCACATTGTACTCCATAAATACATTAATGTATACATGATCTATGTGCTTATGATTTAATAAAGAAAAAGAATCTCATATGTAAAGTTACTAAAGTATAAATAAAATCCTTCTTTCCTTCATTGCTCTTCCTTCATGGAGCTTTGTGTGATGACACCTTACAGGGATGAGGGGGAAGCTGGTAGAATCGTTATATTTTTGTGCTACCAGAGGCCATAGAGTTCATGATCCACAGTTTCTCATTTTTCCACCAGGAATTATCTATTGAATTATCTCCCTCTCCTCACTGGAAACCATTTTCTGAACTTTAAAAAAAATCCTTTCTTTTCTATCAACTTCACTCAGTTTGGAGGGTGCCCTTCCCATCTCCCCTTCCTCTTCCTCCAATTCTTCATATTCTATTAGTGAAGGGTCCATAGTTTCTAATATAAATTTCTTATCAGTGAGAAATAACTGATCTTATCATGTCAGGTTTATGAAAATCTCAAACCAAAACCAATAATTAAGTATTCCAATTTATTTGTGAATACTTATGACAGATAATAATGGCATTTCCTTTTGGTATGTGACAATAAACTTTGACCTGACTTAAAAAAATTCCAGTTTGAGAACCAGTTATGCATGTTACAGTTACTCTTAGAGGAAGAGCCTGCGATATACAGAACTTAAAGACTTCCTTAAATCACACAGTATTTCAGAAAAATTTCAGTATGGTCTAGTATGTAAGTACACAGATTTTGACATTAAGTAGGACACTGCTCCGATATGTTAATATAGTATCAGAAATTCTAATTAAAGAAAAATTTAAGTTCTTTAAATTGTAAAACAGAAATAAAGACATATATCTCTCTGATAGGGATATTGGAAATATTAAATAATAGCAATGAATGTAAAGGATCATTTACTACCTTTATAACTGCTGTTATTTCTCTCTTTATTTGACAAATATTTTGGTAGGTGTTAAGTATTATATAAGATGAACCAAATATAATTAAACCAAGTTCTTACTCTCAAGGAGCACATAGGTGGGAGTAAAACACACATAACTGAGTTGTTCATTTTAGTAGAATTTTATACCTGACATGGATAAAAATGCCCCTGTAGGAAGGAAACAGAATCTTCTTCAGCTAAAAGAAGAAGGATCAGATAAGGTTCTTGGAGAATCCAAGATGTAAACAAAGAGCTTCAGTCTCCCAAGTAAGGAGGCAGAGCATTCCCCAAAGAAGGGACATGCACGTTCAAAGGCATTCAGTGAGTGAGGGTCCTGAGGGCAGGCACTGGCACTCAAATCTACGTTATTGGGGGGTCCATTATAAAGTGGGGCAGGAAGAGCAGTGGGAAGTGGAGATGCATCACGGAAGTCCTCACACAACACGGCCTTGTCTGAACTTTCCCTGTATGTAAAAGTCACGTATGTCACAACCCCAGCCTCCATTTCTTCATGTGTTCTCCACAGTTACTTAAGGAAAAACTGTGTGCTCCATTTGCCGTAGAATGCTTTCATTTCTTTCTTACTTTGGTTATTCAATTTCAGTCTTAATTCTATCATTGAAGAGGGCCCCAAGTGCCAGTATGTCTGATAAAATCTAAGTCCCTGGGTCCTCATGAGCAGAAGCTGAGGACGGGAGCTTGCTGGAAGCACAGAGCAAGGGCACCGCAGACCCCTGCACAAACGGTGTCCTCTGGGTCGCCATCACATGGAACCCCGTGAGCCCCAGTGAGGGGGGTAGAGCAGAGTCAACATGCAAATGCTTCAGGGAGGGTGGCACAGAGCGTGCAGCCGAGAGCAGCGTCTTTCCAGCTCCTCCTCTTCACAGGTCTCCGCAGCTCTTCCATCTGCCCTGAAACATCAGGAGTTGGGTCGTTATGAGGGGTTGTGAGAAAAGGCTAACATGGGACGGCTGCACAGTGCTTTGGTGAACAGAGGCATCTGGTCATCACAAAATGTTACTTTCATGAGTGATTCTGATGAACAGTTCATAATCCAGTGCAGGTTTATGAGCTCAAGCAAAACACCATTATTTGTATGAGGAAGTCATTGGAGGATTAAAAGAAGGAGAGTAATATGTTCTGAGTTACATTTTTACAAGTGTCTGATGGCTCTTTTGGTGAAAACGGGGCAAGGGGAGCTGGAGAAAGACTCAGGAAAGCCAATGAAGAGGCTGTTGCTGCACAGTGGGAGAGAGAGGATAAGAAACTGTGCTAGGGCAGTAGGAGGTGACTGAGGGATTTCCCTGGCACAGAGTGTGTTTTGTTGACAACGTTGGCTGGACTTGGCAGTGGGTGGATGTAAGGAAATGGAGAAATGGCAAGGAAGAGTAATGCCTCAGACAGGGTGTGAGCAATTCAGAGAGGGAAGAGGACTGGGAATCTAAGAAGGGATTCAAATACGCAGTTTAGAGTTCAAGGGGTAGGTGAGATCTGGAGATAAAGGTTTGCAACACAGATGCTTAGAGGTGGAGTCTAAAATTATGAACTGGGATGAAATTACCCATAGATAATATGTAGACTGGAGGGGGAGGGGTGTAAGACTAAGACCTCAGGTATGCTTGTCATTAGAGGTCAGCAGGAGAAGAAGAAGGAAAACCAACAAAAACAGCTGGGAGGGATCCGAGACGCAGGAGAGTTTGACATCACTCCCCAAAGAGAAGAAAGCACAGGTAGTTGGATGAAAGTGGATGGGTTCACTAAGAAACTACGTTTATTTAGACAGAGAAGAGATATGGCAGTTTGTGGATAGAGCGAGCTCAGGACATCCAGGTTCCACAAGGAATGAAAAGACTAAGAAATCAAAACTTATTTGGAGACCTATGAGCCAAGAGAATAGGAGAAGGATCAAAGGAGCCCACAAAAGGCCATTTCCTGGAGGAGAGAGTCCTCTTTCTCATGCAGCTAAGTCCATTCTAAGACCAAGAAAACCGTCATCAGATCTGATAATTACAACTTTGGTAACTTTCATAATACCGCTGTTTGAAAACCACAGTAGATGTAGAAGTTCCTAGGATGCCATATATCACAGAACTGGCTGGGAACAGGCAGGCAGGTGAGGGGACAGTTCTACCAGTAGAACCCAGGCTATTTTATACCACTGTACACCGTGGGGCAGGATTTGCCATGTTTCGGTTCTCACACTGACACCTCAGTATCCACCAGAAGATATACTGATCCAACCACACACGTTCACATGCCTGTCAACAGTTATTCCAGGGTAGATGTGAATGGTGGCTGTGACGCTTGCCAGCAGGTGATAGTGGTTGACGGTACCCAGTCAGAAGCTAGACTGAGTTTAAAGCTGCCACTGTCCCAGCTGTGTGAAATCCTCTCTGTGCCTCTGTCTTCTTATCTGTGCACCAGGTCCAGGAGAGCCTAACTTGTCATTGTTATGAGGACTCACTGTTTTTAAGCACTTACAAAGGTGACTGTTGTTAAGAAGATATTGTCGAAGACCAGATGAAAGAATGTAAGCATTAAATGAATATTTGCTAAATATATT
Organism: Galagoides demidoff; assembly: GCA_963574575.1. Taxonomy (NCBI): domain Eukaryota; kingdom Metazoa; phylum Chordata; class Mammalia; order Primates; family Galagidae; genus Galagoides; species Galagoides demidoff. The sequence goes on along the minus strand of CAUYQV010193436.1, from coordinate 28,767 downwards.
CTAAAATTTCATTATCATCAGAATTATTTTATTAGACTAAAAATAATATGTAGAATGTCATCCCCATAGCAATGCATATATAAGGGCATGTTTAGGATCAAAGATTTGCTCAAGAAAGCCAAAATACGTACTTGCACACACCCCTGTTTATACTCAGACCCACCGATGCTCATGTTCACTTCCTTTCCAGCTCCGAGTGGCCCAGATGCTGGACTGCTGAACTCTAAACTACCTTTTATCTATGCTGCCGTGATGATTGGCTGAGGACAATGATGCTCTCTCAGTTCTCCCCAAGGCCCACCCTGTTCACACAACTCTGCAGAGACATTCTCCACCACACAAGGACTCGGGGTTTAGGCTCTTCCAGCTTGTGATTCCACCATCTCAAAATACAGACCCCAGCAACATTACTGAAGGGGAACAAGGGGACGGGGGAGATGCACCCTGGCTCTAAACTTCTTTAGCATATCAACAACATACAGCCCTAGTCAAGACAAAATTATGTGACCCCTCCCCCCAACATAACTGTGTAGAAGACTGGGGACTTAGGAAGAAGTCACAAATATTTTGTGAACATGAACTTTCTCTGTCGTGAGTTCCTACTCATTTTTCTTCTGCCCATTTATTATTTGTGGGATGATAAGTAAGTGAAAGAAGGAATGAAAATAAAAAAGGAAAGAATCAATATGTATCCCTTTTCAAACTTCAGAAAGCACCACTCTGTATATATATTTGAAACCAAATATGCATCGGAAAGGCAGAAAGGGATCGGATGTGAAACGCAGAGAGGGCAGGAGAATGTGAGGACCCAGAAGATGTGCAGCAGGCGTGAGGGTGCTCAGTCAATCGTCTTTTGTTTCTGCCCGTTTCCCGGGTTGAGTAACGTCAGGCTTCTTAACCTGAGACAAAACCCTGTCCTGGGACTTGTCCGTGCAGACAGGCCTTACAGGAGAGGACTGAGGAAAGAAAGAGAAAAATTCATTACTGGCACAGGATGTCACAGTTGGTGATTTATTCATTCTTAAGCCAACATTTAAAGAACAAGGAAGGAAGATATTTAATAAAGAAGCGTAAATTTCATACATATATGGCTCACGTCAGTGATCCGGCGCACACATACTCTCTCCACTAATTTAATAATCCTTCCCTTGACATGTACTATTGAGCACCAAGCCTGTAAGTCCTTACTGAGCATTCTGGACACATCTAAAGCAAGCAGGATGCACACACAATCTGCCCTCCAGAACCTATTAGACTAAAAATAATATATAGAATGTCATCCCCGTAGCAATGCATATAAGGGCATGTTTAAGATAAAAGAGGCACAAGATCCTTGCCTATGGATCACAAGGCAGATACTTACAAAGGACCACACATATCTAAAAGATATGGTGGGCAGCAACATCAGGTTTAATAATGCTGTGGTTAGGAAAAACAAAACAGTTGGTTTGGGTTAGAAGTTCATTAAAGAAGCTGTATGCTGGACAGACCAAAGGCTGCCCTCCACAAGCCCACCTCCTGGTATCCATGACTCGGTTTAATCCCCTCCCACAAAGTGAGGCTTATGATTGCCTTCTGGTCAACTGGATGTGCCTTGATGACAGGGTGCCACTCTTGTGATCACGTGATTACATTACACTGTACACAACCCTGCTTGCTAGCAGACTCTCTGGAGTCTTGTGCTCCTTGCTAGCTATGAAGAGGAGAGCTGACTTGGACCTGCAGCTCAAGGACAGTGAATTGTCCAAATAAGCTTAGTGAGCTTGGAGGCTGCACAGCCCTGATGAGAACTCAGCCCTGGGTGGACCTTGATTTCCGTGTTGTGAGATCCAAAGCAGGAGACTCAACTGGAACTTCCTGGACATCTGACCTGTAAAAACTGTAAGGCGACATGTGCTACTTTAAAGTGCAAAATTTGTGATACCTGGTTATACAGCAATAGAAAATTAATACACAAAACATTTGTTGAATGCTTCAGTCTATCACAGGTGCTGTGCAAGGGATGTGGAAACAGCAACAGAGAATTCAAGAATTCCCACTCTCCACACCCAGCCCTGCCTATTGTGCATGGCCTGGCAGGTGCCATATGCTTGTCAACAACATGACCACACAGTGGAAGTACCCACTAGTGTTGTCACAGTAACTCAGAGAAGAGAGCTCCCAACTCTGTTTGGGGGTTTAGGCAGGCTTGAGACTTGTGACATGGTCTTGAATAGTGAAGAGAAGTTCCCTGGAGACTTCAAGGCAAGGAGAGCATCCAGTAGATGGCACAGGATTTGCAAAGGCTCAGAGAGGTCAAGGACTGCACATACCTCCTCCCCAACCTGGGATGAGGAAGAACCCAGGAGATCTGCGAGAAGAAAGATAAACCCAAGAAGCCTGTGTTGATTGAATGGCTGTGTGTATTAAAATGAGATGAAACCACTTGATTATTCTCTATTCCAGTCTCGCTCCCTCCCTGAGTTACACACCTTTTGCCAATTTATGACAGTGTCTACAGAGTTATTATCTAGCTAAAATTACCACCACCCACAAGGGGAATTTCTGCTGTTATAAAACAAAAGCAAACTCCAAAGGGTGGGGGGAGAGAGGCTGTGTGAGAGAGAAAGCCTTTTGCATCTTTTTCCTGGCAATGTTCTTTTTATGCTAATATCCCATAGTTTTCTACCTTAATGGCCCCATTAAATGCCATGTGAGTATTTGCAAGAGAAAAGTGGTACCTGGAGATGAAGATGTAAAGTTACTGAGTGCATTTGGAGGAACAGAGAAGATTCCTCAGTAAAGGAGTTAATGTTCCTAAGGAAGCTTTGTTTATCCGACAGACTTTATGACTGCGTTGTTTTCTTCACTCAGCACCTTAATTCTCAGCCACCATAAGGCTGTCCAGATGTTTAAAACAAAAAGCCCATTTGGGTATTATCGGAGATTACTGGGAAGAGATAGACAGACATGATGTTTAGCTATGCAACATAAATTCTGTGAGTATGTGCCATCCAACACACTCTATATTCTCATCCTGCTGAAAGACTAAACTAATAAATCATAAAAACGAGACACAGGGCTCCAACACAGCTTACCTCTAGCCAGCTGCCAGCACTCAGAGGAAGGGGTGAGGGTGATGAAAAATGGGAATGACGCTGTTCTACTTGTGGAAGGCCTGGTGGGCAGGACTTGTCCCTAATCTAGCTTTGAGAATTTTTGTGCTGTCTCTGGCATTCCTTTTTAGACTTAACATCAACCTTGATTAGATGTGTATTCTGTTCTATGAGTCCCCCGGCCACATTTCTCATTCCTGTGCATTATTGACTTTGTTTTGCTATCTGTGCCTAGCCTCCCTACCTCTGTCAAATTCCACTTATCCTTCAACTTCTGACTTGAGACTTCATCCTTCTTGAAACCCTGTGAAATGGCACCAATCAAAGCCAATCTCTCCCATGTCCCCATGTGCTCAGTCTCTGTCACGTAGAAGGCTCCCGTCCAACCACTCGGTGTGTGGGTGAGCATCACTCCTGAGCTTCTTAGCAAGATCACATTTCTTGAGAACAAACTTCTCTTTTTATTTTGTGTCACTCCCAAATGCCACCTGTCATCCTTTGTCTATTAGCCTGTCAGAATGTCTTTCAGTTTGCAATGAAATATTCTCCGTATCAGTGAATTTACAGGTCCACTTGAGATACTGGAATTACCTCGGCAATTCTAAGAGGTAAATATTATTGTTTTTGCTTTCCAGATGAGAGGGCTGAAATCCACAGGTACTGAATGTTTTACTCAAAGTCACGTACCTCATTAGGACCAGGGCAAGGGTTTGATCCCAAGCAACAAGTCCTGAAACATTGCAAGATCAGACCTCCCCAAACCCAGCGCCATTTCCCTGCACGTGAGGAAAAGCTGTGATGAAGTGACTGATAGCTGATGGAGGCACAATGACGCCCATGTGCAGGCTGTTTACTCCTCTCTGAGGTGGCACAGCTCGCCATCCGGTCAGTCAGTGTTTTTATCACTGCTAGACTATTTGTTCTTGCTGACAAGTGAGTGATTCAGGTGGCTATACCCCCGGGTTGGGTCTGACCCCTTATTACTGGAGGCAGCCATTTGACTTCTGTGGGTCTCCATTTTACCTAATCTTTAAAACGTGGGCATCGCTCTGTGCTTACCTAGCAACCAATGACAATGTCATGCCCGTGACACAAACATTGTGGGAAAAATGTCGAGAGGAAAATAAGAGAGGGAGGGGAGTAGCCGTTGATGTCATTGCAGAAGATTGCTGTTTCTCCTCAGAGCAGGACGGAAGACTGACGTCAGTCACAGGATGCTGCTCTCTGGGAGGACTTGGCTGGGAGTCTGACCTCCTAGATCACAATGCTGGCTACTCACTCAACTGTCAGGCGTTGACTCAGTGGCCCCACGGGACAAAGATCTTTAGGGCACTTTGGAAGAAAGGGATTCAGAAGGGAAAATAAATTTCAAGTAAGGGGACTGACAAAATGGGGTTTGAGCCCAGGTCTACTGCTAAGGAGCTCTGTGAACTCTGAGTCACCATCTCTTCGTCTCAAGGATGAGAGACTGTCCTTTCAGCATTAATCCTGTGTGTGGACACACTCACCGCTGGGTTCCTAGGAATATTGTTATCACTACTTCTTTACAAACAGATGGCCGCTAATGAGAATGTTCCTGTCCCTTACCTGTAATTCCTAATTATACAGCATAAATACAAGTTTAGCTTTAATTCAATTAAGTGGTAATGAGGTGGGGAAATAATACTTAAGCTTATTACTGCAGCTCAGGTTGGTAAGCAATGGATAATAATATTTATGTTCCATTAGCTCCTGGAAGGTATTTTGAAAATCTTTTAAAATGTCCCCCAAATACTCTGGCCATAATAGCCTATTAAAAGCAGAGAAACACACCCAGAGAAAAATAAATAGACGCATCTCAGAGGGATCTAAACTTAAGTTGTTTTCTGAGCTCTAAGGGACCAAAGAATTATATACATAGGTGTGTATGTATATAATTTTATTTTGTAAGAATTATATTAATAATATATAATTATGTATATTTCATACATATAAGTTTATACTTAATATACATACAGCAGTGGAGAGATTAGATAATTTACTTGACTCTTCTGAGGCTCAGGCTCATTTTCCACATATATTAAGTGAAATAAAATATACCTCTATACTTCTTCTGGCTGAAGGCGCTCCTTCTGGTCCTCATCCCAGGGGACATCAGTGGCCAAGTGGATCATGAGTTCCACCTTTAGGATCCTGGACCCCACAACCCCAGGGATCTGAGTCCTCAGTGACACATTGGAAACATAGGCTCCTATTTCCAAAGGGTTCTTACCAACACTTGGACACACTTCTCTTGAAATGAGCAGATCATATGGTCCCCATGAATAAGTGAGTCCTGGATTTATCTTCCTCTGCCAAGGCCACCTTTGTCTAAACCACCATCTCCTGCTGGAAAACTGCAGCATCCTGCTAACTAAGCGCCTTGCCTCCTGTACGAGTGGGACCTGTTATGCCAGCCGCAGTAAGCCTGACTCCAAAACACAAGCTACACACCTGCTCACCTGGGTCTTCAATAAAATGCAGTTTCCTGTTAGATGGATGTAAGGTGACTTTTTCTCTGTCTGAAGTAACTAAATGTCTCTCTGTGATTATTTCCAATCTGTATCTTAACCATCCTTTTCTTCATCACTTCCTTTGACCGTTTTGTTCCTATTTATTTTAATTAAACATGATGTTTTTATCTTTCTCACTTTAAAAAATTATTATTGCCATCCATCTCCCTATAAACCTCCTCTTGTACAAGAGAGAGACGGTCTGCTCTTTCCTGTGGTTTAAACCCCATCTCTGGTGTTAATTCCAGAGAGAGGATTTAGTAGAACATCCTTCAAAGTGCCTCTTGCCCTGATTTTGTCTGAATCTCTTCTTGTGTTTTATTCTTATCTCTACTATGATATTTATTTTCTTACTTGTTTTAATTTCCTACCTTAGGAAATGTAAAATTCTGAAATAATAGAAAAAATATGTTTTGTCCATTTGTACGTCCTGTGAGTAGGATAATGCCTAGCACATCGGGAACCTGATGTACATTTACTGAGGGAGTGGAGGGGAGGAGGGGAGCAGGAGAAGGATGCAGGGAGGGAGAGAGAAGAAGAAGAAAAAGAAGGAAAAGGAAGAGAAGGAAGGGAGGGAGAAAGGGAGGAGGAGGAAAAAGGGTGAGAGAGAGAGGGAGGAGGAAAGGGAGGAGTAGGGAGTGGAAGAGAGAGGGGAGAAAGCCTCCAACCTGTAGATGAGGATGAGGACGCTTGAGAAGGGAAATGGAATAACTTTTTCCAGACCTGATAAAACATTAATGGTTTTCAATCTGTTGTTGGTTGAGCTAGAACACGTCAGGACCTGAGGCAGGAAGTCTTCAGATAACCCACTTGCCTGCCTTGCTCGTGTGACAGGGTTGGGTGTCTCTGCTTGAAGCTGGGTCATTCCCACAGATGCTTCCCCTGCCCAGCCAGGATCACTCCTGGCCATGACACACAGCCGAAGGGAGGAGCCCAGCCTGGCCACCACAGCAGCGTGTCTCCCTCACACGGTGGGGCGAGGCCAGTGCCGACGCCGATGCACATTCTCTTGTCATCACTGTGCTCTTGTAAGGTTATGCTTGTCAACGGTCTTGCCTCTCCTCTGCCATTCACAGTTCTTCACATGAATTATCTAAATAACAAGTTTTTCTTTCACTTTATGAACCATGAGGCAAAGCCCTGACTGAAGCCTGGGCTGTGCACCTCCGTCTGTGCAGCCCTGACCGGGTCCTGGGCTGTGCACCTCCGTCTGTGCAGCCCTGACCGGGTCCTGGGCTGTGCACCTCCGTCTGTGCAGTCCTGACCGGGTCCTGGGCTGTGCACCTCCATCCGTGCAGTGATGACCGGGTCCTGGACTGAGCACCTCCGTCTGTGCAGCCCTGACCGAGTCCTGGGCTGCGCACCTCCACCTGTGCATCCCAGGCCTCAGTAGCTGAGGTGGTGCCCCACGTTGCTAAGGGCTGATCTTTACTCAGTCTACAAACTCAAATGCTAAAATCTACCCTGAAACTCTCACAGAAGCAATATTTTAACAGCTGTTGGTCATCCCTTACCCTGCCTAGTGGACAGTACAGTTAGACATCACCCCAGCCAGCAGGACCGGCCCTGCTCTGACTGTCTGTCAAGGGCCTTGAAAATGTTCTTTTTTATGTAGCATTAGGCCTTCCGTTCTAAAAGGAATCCAAGTAGGCAGTTCATTGCCTTATGAAATTAGCTTCACTGGCTATTAGTCTCACCATATGTCAAGACAGAGGATTGTTTATAAAGAAGTGCTATGGAGTTTGCTGGCAGTGGAATAAATCACTATTGACCTTTCCACTTTCAAGAGTTTAATGAACTTAGGAATGGAAATTACCCACAGCTGTAACCTTGACTTTCGTAACTAAAACCCATCACCATTATTGTTCACTCTTTGACCTGCCAGGGGTCCTTGTTACTAATTATGAATCAGACCGAGGTAGAAACACTGGTGGTACAAAATCTAACTGCCCCTAATTCCAAGTAAAGAAAAGCATTCTAACTGAAAGTTCTATGCAGTTGGGAAGATACAGAGAGGCAGAATGGCATGCAATACCAATGGACTGGCAGAAAGTGAGCTAACTTTCTTATATAACCTTTGATTATTTTTTAGGCACTAGCTGGTATAATATATAATCTACTTTATCATGATATGTCTGTGAGTTAGCAGTCCTTATCTCTACTAAATGTGAGGAGACTAACATTAACAGGAAAAAGAATTTCCTTACAGTAATTTTCATTTACAGAAGGCTTATCATACCCTTGACGCCAGAGAGAGCAAACCTAAGATGATTCCTTGCCTTAGAGATTCTGAGAAATCACATGTGACTTGTCAGTAATAAAGCTTGATTTCTGACTGTTTTGCATTCACCTAATAAGATTCTTACTCTTGGAATGAAAAACTTAGTTTTTCCAAATTCTGTTAACCAATTGCTGTGACCTTGAGAATGACCTTTGTAGCTCTCTTACTTTAAGTCCCTTGCGTCACCTGCAGTCTGACAATGGTTCATTTACAATTTTGTGGAGGTCTTCTGGTGAGTCACAGAACCACCTGATAAGGCAGAAAGGTTCTTGAGAAGTGTGAGCATGTAGCATGGTGGTCTTTTGGTTTCTAAGGACTCTTAGCTGGCTTAAGGCCCACAGGGAATCATTATTGAGTTTGAATAAGTTATGAAATTGAGCCAAAACCATCAAAGTGATATGCAGGTTGTATGTTTCCTGTGTAATTTTGAAAAGGCCCCTGAAGCACTTATCTCTAAGAGCTACAATCTTAGACCTGGATTTATTCACTGTCTGATATGGCTGTTAGAATCTTTCCACCTTCCCAGCATAAATACCAATAACTAATATGGTCATTCTAACTCAATCAATGTGTTCAAGGTGGATGGATGCACTAATGGACCAACTTCTACCCCTAGAGCCTTAGATAAGGCAAATTTACCTAGAAACATTTGGGTCTCTAATGGAAATCAGGGCTTTTGGAAATTGGGGAAGTTGAAATTGATTCCAGAGAAACGACCAACTCCTATCTTCTCCAATAGGAGTGCTCTTTCTATCTATAAATGTTCAAAATATTATTCATAGCCACTTTAATTTTTATTATTATTATCTTTAATTCTTTAAACTTTTTCACTTTCTGGGTTACTAAATAGAAATATAAGGCAGCTCACCAACTTGCCTCTGCTCACTCAGCTCTTTGTATTTTTAACCTTCTGTCCAAAATATCATAACAAATATTTACCGTGTATCCACCACATGCCAGAAATTTGCTTGGCATTGATGAAGCATAGCTAGTTGGACCCCTTCTTTATTCTTTGCAAGCTAAAATTTACCAATGATTTTATAAATTTTAAATTGCAAAAGAAAGAAAGACACACACTACATGTAACTTGCAGAGCTATGAAGGACTGTATTTCTTGATGGCTTTGTTATCTTCCATCTTGCCTCTTCACCTACATCGTCCTCTTGCTTTATCCCTACTGAGGTGAGAGTCCATGTATCTACCACTTCACATCTGCTCTGGTCAGAGCAATGCTGGGCCAGTTCTTGACCCATCTGACAGATCCCACTTCCTGCCTTTTAGAAACCGGCCACTGTATAGGAAATGTCCCTGAGACAGATATGCTGTGAAAAGCTCAAGTCTTATTGACAGATCACAAATGTGAGACACCTTGAGGACTGAGATAGTGAGGCAAAAAAAATCCCTAAGAATTTCAATATCAGTGAGTGAAGAAATCATCTGGATATTTAGTTGATGTTTAGAGGGTGGCCTCTAGATAATTTTGTGTTCTACCAAGTGATTGCAAGTGCATGAAAGATTCCAAGTGAGAGTAGAAGAAAAACCATCACCCTAAGCCTAGTCAACCCATAGAACTGGAAGAGATGATAATTTATTGCTTATTTAAGTTCAAGGGTAGTTTTGTATCCAATAGTAGATGAGTAAAACAGAGGCTCGATTCTATGAAAATGATTGTTATGTTTTCACGGTATCAACTCAAGGTTTTGTTTTGGGCGAAACCAAATGTTATGACTGTGTGTATTTTGAAGAGGAGGGAATGGGTTACAAAGTGAATCACATGGCTCTTCTCTAAATAAGTCTATAATAAAGAGCATCCTCTTATTGAGAGATAGCTTTGAAAGATCAACCTGACTTGCTCCCTACCACGTGACTATTGGGTAAGTTAAGATGAGATTCCAAGTATGTCAGACACTAAAGCTGTCCTTATTTTATTTATATTATTTGCCTTCCTCACATGTGAAATTTAACCATGTGTTTGTGGAACATATAGGCCTGGTTCAAACCCAAGTCATTGGTGAGTAGTTGTAGGATCCTGAGTCTAATGAAGATAATATGTCTAACTTTTAGTGTTAAACAGAGCATTAAAAAATGATTCATTTAACACCTTTGGTTAATTAAAAGTCCATAAAAGTAGTAGTCATTATTATTACTGTTGATTTTTAGTAAGGAAGTTTAGTATATATTCCTAACTTTTATTTACCTTTTTTAAATTGATTAACTATTTCCTCCAAATTAAGTATTGAAGAAGGTGAACGACATATGTTTACTTGTAGGATAAAAGTGTGACTCTACCCATACACCAACATGGAATTACATAGTTAAAAGTATTTGCAATTGTCATCTACTTGTACCCCCTTCTCAATCCAGGTCTCTGGTCAAATTTCCCTATTATGGACCCCTGACTTACAAACTCTTTTGTCTTAGTTAGACCATACTTTTATCTGAACAATTTTCCACTAAGCTAAAGGTCTCCCGTTTAACCAAATAAGCACATGGGATTGAGTTCTGGCAAATGAGATGAGAGTATGAAATAGGATAGGGTTCCTTGGAAGTCGATCTATGAGGGCCAGATAACTGCTTTCCTTTTCCCCATTCTCCTGATACTCACCAGGAATATAAATATGATGATGTGACCTCAACTGTCTTCTTGGATGACAGTGCAGGCATCTAGGAGGAGTCTGGGTCCTGGATAACCTAGCAGAACTGCTATATCTGCTTTCGTCTTCCCAACCTCCAGACCTTTGTATAGTGAGAAAGAAACCAACATTTCTCTTGTTTTCTTATCTATGTTTTTCTCCTGGGTGGTATAACCTTTTTCTGTCTGACATACTTCTCAGCAGGAAGGCACACAGCCTCTGCTCAGTTCCCTTGAGGTATGAAGATCTTTCTCTGTCACTATCCATGAGGGACAATTTGGACTATTGGGAGCATCTTTATTACATTTGATTGAATTTGCCCGCTTTCTAACTAGCTATATTTCTTCTGGCCTCTTTTATGCTACACAAAATAATGCTGATGTCTTGTTCATAGGAAACCTTTCACCCATATTAAAACAGATATGGCAGCGACACACAGGTAATGTACAAAATAACCCAAACTTATCACTATCATTTTGCTCTTGAAAGAAAGACTATAGAGACAAACTGATAGTATAAAAGAAGAGTTTTAGAACTTTTGATACACACAGGCATATTGCTTACCTACTATGCCCACATACAAAACATACCAGAAACATCCTGGGTATTGATATAGCCTCATGAATATAAAATTACCATAAATAACAAAATTTCTTAGTATTTTTTCTCATCATTCCCTTTGCTACGAAAATGGATTTTAATGTCTTAGTTATTTAAGGTTATATAGGAAGCTGCCTCCAATTTTATTATCTTAAAATAATAGACACTTAATTCACTCAAAATCTTTCTAAGGAGGACTTGTTCAGAAGGAATGGAGGAACCACTGGTGGATTTGGGGAATCACAGGAAGATGAAGATCACAAGAAGAAACTGGAGGTTAAGATGTGACCCATAATTAGATGAGGTGTACCGAGGTCTAACACAATGAAAGCGGGGGAGGGTAGAAGACCAGTATCTGATACCTAAAGGATTTTTAAACTTTTTATTAGTTTTTTTTTTTCCCCAAACAACATGCAAAATTCTTTCTTAGATTCAGGTGTCCCAGGAGTCACTCCCAAAGTCACCATACACAAGGAAAATGGGCAGCTAATTAAAGCTTTCTTCACAAACTGTTCATTACAAAATTGTGTGAAGAGGTGGCCAACACTTAGAGTTTATAAATGTTTTGTAAAATTTTGTGAATAAAGGTGCATTTAACTACAATTTCTCCTTTTCCCTATGTTTGCCAATTTTCGGGGTGACTTTTGGGATACGCTGTGAATTTCACCTGGATATTGCAAATCAGAAAACAGCCCTTGTACAAGGTCACTGAAAAATGATAGCTCATATAAGAGAGTTCAGGTGAAAATAACAACATGAACAGGATGGCATCTAGCTGGGACGGTAGAACATTGTAGGATTTGCTAAGTATTTGTTGGCTAGCATAATGTTTAAGAGTATGGACCCTGGAATCACACATACCTGATCCAGGTCCTAATTCTGCAACCTCAGGAAAGATTAACCTCTTTTGTAATGTTTTCTACCCCAGACTTAAGATAATAATAATACCCACCTAATAGCACTCCAGTGAGAATTAAATAATTCACCATATGCAGGACATTTAGCACAGTGCATGGCAGATGGTACATTTTCCATAAATGTTAGCTATTTTTATAATAAGTAGATGAATTGATGAATTAATAATTTTGGCAAGGGCTGAGTAGATGCAGCAAAGTTTCCATGTGGTACACTATTTTGAGACACATTTGCAGAATCAAGGTGAATGAAATGAATTACATCCACACGTCCCTCAGGGCAAATGGCCCAGAAGGGACGCACAGTTTCTAAGTAGTGACTCTGAAAGTGGTGTGAGTGGCAGTGGGAATCTGCATTAGCCCACACCTGTGGTTGGACGGTGGCTCTATTCCACAGGGGGCAGGGGGGGCGTAAATCACTGGTTGGTATTTGAAGCTAAAATGCTGGAGGTAGCTTGCCTATAAATTTTGTTGATTTCCCTCTCTCAAAAAAGGAGATTTGTTTATAGTGTTTGAAGAGGCAGCTGCAGGTGTTCAATGAGCTGACATAAGGTGACAGCTCAGTTAGAAACTGTTCGTTAGGAAGAGTTTGTCTCAAAGTCTGCAGCGTGGAGAAGTGAAACTAGGTTGCCCCCAGCACTGCAAACACACATCTCCCACCTTTGTAAAAAGGCTGACTTCTCCAGAGACAGTTTGCTGATTACCCCCTTTCTCGACGGGCAAAGCTTGGTTTTATTTAGCAGGGGCTGCTGACCGCCTGCGCTGAAGCAGGTTGTGCAGTAGGTGCTGGGTTACAGAATGAGTGAGTTTGTGATTTCTTCCCTGAAGGGACTCGGAGGCTAGCAGGGGAGGCACAGGAATCTAACTGGTGCTAATGGGTTGGAAGAAATATTTTAAAGAAGTCAGCTGCATGTTAGCCAGAGGAAAGGACAAGGTCATCTCTCAATTTGAAAAAAATATATAATTTTTGAAGCTCAGTTACTGAGAGTCTGGGTTATGATTCATCTCATACAGTGCCGCTTGAATTAGAAATGGGCAGAAATCAGAGGGCAATTTGGTAACATGCATTGTGATATTCAAATGTACACTCACTTTGGCCCTAGCAGCTCCTCCTTCCTAAGACTCTGCATATGTACAAATACACACAAACACACACACATGTGCAAAACTATTTTTTTAGAGAAAACTTTATCCCAGAGATTTTTATTTAAAAAACTAAAAAATAATCAATAATAGGTTATATTACTAAGTTGTAATATAAGTTAAGAGGATGAGCTGCTATTAAAAAAATAATATAAAAAAAGAATGTAATAGAAAAAAATGTAATAGAATAAATGCTATCAGAAAAATTTTACATTAAAAAGAGGAAAAAAGAAAGATATAAATCAGGAAGTGGAGACACTATAAATATTATTTATCATAGCCAGGGAACAATGGCAGGGCTTTTGTAGCACATGGACGTTTTGGTGTAGATATTTCAAACATTCTTCTGATGGGGCTGGAGTCAGTAATTCTGAGAAGCACAGTGAACATGAACACAGGTCTGCAATCAATGACACAACATTTCCTCATTATCCGGATGCTGCACACACACACAAACTACCCTTGCAGAAAGCAGACCTAAGTCCTTCAAGAGTCCCCTGCCTGAGGGGGTTCAAATGAGAGCAAGCCGCACCTGGGCAGGGCATGGTCTTCGGGTCATCTTATCCTGACTCTAATCTTGGATCTGCTACTTACTAAAGTTGAAGGGAGTTTCCTTACCCTTTATTTATTTTTATTTTTGAGACAGAGTCTCACTATGTCACCCTCAGTAGAGTGCTGTGGTGTCACAGCTCACAGAAAGCTCAAACTCTTGGGCTTAAGCGATTCTCTTGCCTCAGCCTCCCAGGTAGCTGGGACTACAGGCGCATGCCACAATGCCCAGCTATTTTTCATTGCAGTTGTTTAGCTGGCCCAGGGCGGGTTTGAACATGCTACCTTCAGTGTATGTGGCTGGCGCTGTAACCACTGTGCTATGGGTGCCGAGCCTCCTTACCCTTTAGAAGTCTCAATTTTTTTTTGTCTAGAGAATCTGTTTCGACAGCTTCAAAGATTCCCTCTTGCTTGAATTCAAGGCATCATTTTCTTGGATACAATTCACTAAAGCAAATGTTTTTTGGACTATACTTCTACCTATAAGGTTGCAAAGTGAAGCTTGCTGGCCTCAATGTTTCATATTCTAATGAGTCAGTTGTCCCCACTGTGGTCTAAAGCACCCCTGACTTTTCCACTATGACCTCTCAGACAGTTTGTGTAATAATTCTCTCCCACAGGAATGCCACCATTTCCTTGAAGGTAGAAACTATGTGTGTTTCATCACCTCCTCTCGTAGATCAACAGACTGCTTAGCTCAGAAGAGACACTCAGTAAATATCTATTGAATAAGGACTTAGAAGTTTCTCCCCACCTCAATCTCCACCTCCAGGGTCCTACAGAATGGAATTTAGAGCCAGAAGTCTGGGTGGCCTTCCTCTCTTATTTACTGATGCGATCATATGAGTGTTGTTTATGGCTGGGGAGATATTAGGCGCTCTTCTGTAATGGACAACTATCATACTGCCCACAGCCCCTTTCCTTTAATGGCACAGACCACAGTGAACGGGAAGAGTAGAGTGTCTATGGAGAAAGACAACTCTGAATATCAATCAGTTGAACTTTTCCCAGTGAAACAGTCTGGGTACTTTGTAAAAAGTTTTTAAACTATATACATATGTATGTTTTTAATTTAAGATAAAATTAAAACGTATGATTTATCTGTTTTATTTTAGTTAACTGATGATCAAATATGGGTTTTATTACATTGGTGAAGGTATCTGCACTGCATTCTCACTCTGGGGAGACTTTTTAGGGGTCCTGTCAAGTGGATTCTCAGATCAGACCAAAGTCTCTGAGCCAAAGGATGCAGGTTACATGCTGCTGTAGTTCATGATTTACCTAAATGCCATCCCCACCAGACTGGAGACTCTTCAAGGGAAACCCCTTCGCTCTGTCCACGCTTTTGGATCCTAAAAGAATGTCTATTGATAGTAGTTAATAAATTAGAAGGACTGAGTGATGAAAAAAAGAAAAGGTAATAGGTTGGCAGGGGGTGGGGGTGGAAGAGAAGGACAGATTTTGCTGAAGGACACAGCCTGCAGGCCCTTGAGCCTGCCTGCTGCATTTCCTACTGCTTACAGTAACACAGTCTCCAGGACCTGAATGATAGGAAACTTTACATGGCAGAGGTGGAGTCTGGTCCTGGATGCCCCCGGGTCGTAGCGGCTGGGATCCACGCTCTGAGTGATGCCTTTCCTGTTGTGCCATGGGGCTTTGGTTTAACGTGGCTTTCACCCATCCTAAATGGACTTAGGAACTTGTAAATACAACAGGTCGATTTAAATGTTAGGAACTCAGCTCTACTTTTCTGGGAAAAAAAAAAAATTATAGGCAGCCTCACTGAATCAGCCAGAAGGACAGAGGTTCAGCGGAGAACACTGGAGCCAGGGCACAAGTTGCTGCCCCTTCCGTTGTCCTCTCTGTCCTCTTGTGCTTCCACAGGCCTCTCACATGGGCTTCTTCCATGGTGTCCCCTGCACCTCACACCTCACCATCCTCCCACCAGGGAGAGTCTGGCCAATGAGAAAAGAACAAATAACTCCATTTCTATGTGGGCAAGAGACTTGAACAGACGCTTCTCTGAAGAAGACAGGCGCATGGCCTCCAAACACATGAAAAAATGCTCATCATCTTTAATCATCAGAGAAATGCAAATCAACACCACTTTGAGATTATCTAATGCCAGTAAGACTAGCTCACATAACAAAATTCCAATTTTTATTTAAAAATGACAAAAATATATCATTTAGAATGAACAGCTCACCTAATATATCATTAGAGACTTACTGATGCATATTAAAATTAGGGTAACTGAAGACTTTCAAAGACTTGAAGTTTGTTATATGTATTGACACTAATTTAATATCGATCTACCGTAAATTTGGACACCATAGTCTTAATTTCACATTTATTCTTACAAGTGAGTAATATCATTAGCTCAAAGCTGGTAGATCCCATTCATTTCCCTAGAATACCTAAGATGTTTGTACCTGGACTCACTGAGGAGGACATGACCCCCTCTCTTCTCATATCTGTTCTTCCCACATAAACACACGGCCTTGTTCCTGGACTCAGTGCTATCAGGTAACCAGCTGTGGCTCTCTGCAATAATTCAAACTGCTGAAGTGTTTCTGGAGACAGTGGAATTGTCTCCTAATGAAGGGTCCTGCGTGACGGGGCAGGGCACACTCTTCCTTTCCCAGTTCTGAGGGGCTGCGAGCAGCAGGTGTGCTGTCCAGGGATGTGGATGGACAATGGTGCACCATGAGCTGAAGAGAGACGGGGCACCTGGGAGAGGGATGACACTAGAATGTTTGCGAGACTCTTTGATATGCTGGCCATGATGCAAACCGTTTTTCATCTGAGAGTCTCCTCCACTCTGCACTGCAGCCTCGTGAGTAGGAGAAAGGGTTGTCATTGTCTCTTTAACCAATGATGACATATAAATTCTTGAAAGTTTACAAAGGTTAACACAAGTGATGTTTCATCACAAATCTAAAAACATCAACTAAAGAACAATCGGGCATCTGGGTTCCACAGAGGACTCCTCTGGCCTCTTTGTTCTCAGGCCTACTGCTTTGCACTGATGGAGGGTAAGCTTGGAAGGAGCAGGGGAAGCTTCTGTCTCTGGGCTTCCCTCACAGAAGCATGTTCCCCTCACAGAATCTCTCCCAGTCCACCATCTTAGCTGTGCTCCTTGAGGCTTTCATTTCCTTCACCCAATGGAAATGGTTCAAAGTCTTAGATTCTTCACAAAACATGGAATGAACAGAACACAGGAGGTCTGGATAGCTGGGCCTTCAGCCCAGTCTGACCTTGGCCCCAGTGGGGGAAGACTCTGTAGTCTCTCCTAGCACTGCCATGATGCTAAGCATCTTGAGATTTTTGTAAGGAAGAAAAGTGACAGTTCAAAACCACATTCAGTGTGCACTCCGCGAGCTATTTCATTTTCACGACTGCCATAGAGCTAGGCAAAGTGAATATGTGCAGTGAATAAGCACTCAGTTTTAATGCCCATTAAACAAAGGCACTGAGTACAATGATCTGCAGGCCTGTTGGCCTTCACTTCCAAGACTCAGCCTTGACCTCTGGCTCTTCCTGGCTCCTGAAACTTTAGGGAAGCTCTCCACTCATCCCCTGTCAGCCAAACATCACTCACCCGGGCTTGGGCACCTCCCTAACTCCCATTTCATAACTTGGATCATCATGTAACTTACTTGATATTCAGGCTTCTCATCTATCAGTGGATTACTTTGGATATCTGGTAAATAATACATTAATATTTCACTTGAGAGATATTTGTTCTGTGCACAGCAGTCAGAAGCTGTACTAGATGTGGGGCTGATAAAACACTAGTCCTCTGACCCCAAGGAACTCGGAGCCTGAGGGATCATCATCATCATGGCAAAACCAAATGGTGTCAGAATGAGTCTGTGCTTCTAAGAGGCCCCGAGTCAGAACTTCTTTGTATTTCCAGGACTTCTGTTAAGCTTCAGTACCACGCATCACAGCCAGCTTCCAGGAAACAGCAGGGCTGGTTGCCACAAACAACTTCATGTGTGAAACAAGAAATGGAAATCTCCTGAATATTTTTCAAATGCCAAGGTGAGAAACGAACATGACACTTATGAGGCTGTCTCTGGAAGAAGGGGGCTAATTCTGAGAAAAGAAGGGCTGGAGTGAAGAGAGGAACAGAAACACCTCTTTGTCTGAGTTAGAACAGACTGTGCAGCTAAGTTTTGCAGCAAGAAGACAACAGAGTGGAAATGAGGGTTGTTCCCCTCCCAGATCTTCATGCAATCCCAGATGTCAATGGCAGCCTTGATCCTTGTAACCACAACTTTGTAATAAAGGCCACCTTTTGAGCACTCACTCCCCATACACACGCATGTACATTGTACATTTTCGTTTCCTGGCCATATTTCTTAGTCTTACAATAGGCATTTAGTGTAAGGAAACTGAACCTCATAAACTAAAAATAAGCCTTTCCTCACTTTAACACATTTTATGACTTCCCAGTGATTAAAATTATACAGCAGGAGATTCTTAAGAACTGACTATATGTAACAAAGTGAGTGACATTTAGGGAGGACGTGAAAACTGGGCACTGGGTCCTGTTCTTGTGAATCCACAGGCTGCGGGCCCAGTGGGGATGGTGGGAGACACATATGCCAACAGAGCCAGAATGAAATTCTTGTCTATAATTATTTTAAGTTCACTTTTTGGTACACATGACAGATGAAGTATTATCATAGATAGGACAAAAGAATGAGTTCCTTTCCCTTCTCCCTCATTTCCCCATTAAGACAGTAAGTTCTGAAATGTAAGTTATCTAAGATATTTAAAAGGAACCTCAAGAAAAAATCTGATATTTAATAGAACAATTAATATTTCTTTCATGTGCTGGGCGTGGTGGCTTACACCTGTAATCCCAGCACTCTGGAAGGCTGAGGCGGGAGGATCCCTTGAGCTCAGCAGTTCCAGACCAGCCAGAACAAGAGTGAGACCCTGTCTCTACTAAAAAGAGAAAAATAGAAAAACTAGCCAGGTGTGGGGGCAGGCACCTGTAGGCCCAGCTGCTGAGGTGGCTGAGGCAGGAGGGTGGCTTGTTTCTAGAGTTTGAAGTTGTTGTGAGCTAGGCTGAGGCCCTGGCACTCTAGCCTGGGTGACAGAGCAAGACTTTGTCTCAAAAAACAAAACAAAACAACCCACACTGATTTCTTCTTCCCAGGTGCTCAGCCTTCTTGTTTGACTTTCTGCCGCCCTCTTGGCTTTTCCACACTGTGAGTCAGCCGTGATTTCCCTCGAGCCTCCCGCTGCTTCTTACCACCAGGCCTTGGTCATGCTGTGTTCTCCTTCTGGAACGTCTTTCAGGCCATGTTCGTCTGACAAAATCCTAATTGCCCTTCCCAGCTCAGGAAGGGTCTGGTCACTGTCCTCAGCACGGCTGGAGGGCCCTTTCAGTCCTGGGCCTTCCAGTTTCTCCAATGCCTTGTCAACAACTGCTAATGTCTCTTCTCCCCTGCAAGAACAGTGCTCCATGAAGGCAGGGACTGCGTCTTACCCACGCCTCCGTCCTTGGAACGGATCCAGCAAAGGCGCCCTGAATCAATGAATGTCTCATACTTTGATTCCTTGAAAACATCCCTGTTGATTATTCAAGACCTCCTCACCCTGATGGAGTTGCCCTCGGCAGAGGTGGCCCTCTCCCCTATCCTCTGGCTTCACTCTTCCTTCTTGTCACTGGAGCATCTGGGGAGATGGCAAGCGTTCGTAAAGGCTGCGTATCACTTCAGTCTGAAGACACAGAGTCTGCTTCTGTGAGCCTTGAGCTTGATCCTCTGGGCTTGGATGCAAATGATCTTCGTTCTGTGATAATAGATATTGACATGCCGTCCACTTTGCAGTGTTCTTATAAGGATCAAATGAAAAAGGATTTGAAAGAACTACCTCAACTACAGAGTTATTTTGCAGTTATTAATGCACTTTTCATGACACAATTTTGTTCTCTGGAGTCAGCAGGTGGTACCATTCCAGGTTGATGAGATATCTTTTTTTTAAAAAATTGTATGAACTGTCCCACCAGAAAAGGTGAGTTGTATAGTTGATGATCCAATATTATGGATTTGCAAGTTGAAGAATGAACATTTTCTAACTAGTCAACGGAATGACGCTGCTTAGACGTAATTAATCTTGCTGCCTCTTGGCAGTAACAGTACATGTAATGAAGACGAAGGGCTCTGGTTCAGGTAAAAGCACTTCTGAAATGACTCCGAAGACAACCACCCCTTTGACTACCTCCTAGACCCAAACACTGTGCTGGGAGGTCTGTGGATACAGATTTTCGTGCTTTCTCAACTACTTTACAAGATCTGCACTTTCAGTTTCCTTCTACAGATGACGGGGCTGAGGGTCAGAAACACTGATGATCACACACAAATTGTTTGGGGTGTCAATGACGGGGACAGTCATCTTGGATCTGCAGCACTTGTTCCCATAATTTGTATCAACTCATCTGATCCTGAAAGCAATTCTAAAAATGAGGCTTAATCAAACTTCTCACATTTAGGGAAACTGGGATCCAGAAAGGTTAGGGAGCTTGTTTGAGAACCTAGAACCAGGCAGAGGAATGAAAGCCCATTTTCTTTGTCTCTGGGCAGCCTCTAGAGCCCAGGCACATGGGCTCGTGACACAGAGGTGTCAGGATTACCTGAGAGGTGGACATGAAGGTATTTGAATTTCCCTGCTTGTAGTTGAGAATCCTCCACTCCTTCCCTTCCATTTTAATCAGACTTACTTTGTAGAGTGTCGTCAATGCTTGACTAGTTTTTGGTTTGTTTTTGTGTTTGAGAGAATCTTGAGTACTTAAATATAGTTCACACATAGTTTTTGAAAATCACTTCTGCTGGCTGAAGGACAAAGGTGGCCAAAGAGTACAAATAAGAGAAAAGTAGTGTTGTCACCACATGCCTGACATAGCTTGATCCTCCCAACTCTCTGAGCCGCCACGCTCAGCACGGCCACTCCACCTTTACCCTGTGTCCACACAGGGCTCCCCTGTATGGTCAGGTGTGTCAGATATGGGGAAGGAAGGCACCCAGGTTCAAATTCAGGATTGTTATAGTTCAGTAAGCTGGATAAATGACTGTGTAGTTTTCTAAGTTGGGGGGGAAAGAAGAATGTATTTGGGGAAAAGTTTTAGGTCCCCTTGCTTATTTGCCATCAATGAACAGCCCTGACCCTTAGAGACCCAGCTGTTCAGTAAGGCTCCTCCAATCTCTGCACTGTAGAGACCCAGCTGTCCAGTAAGGCTCCCCTGATCCCTGCACTGACCCTTCGTGACCCAGCTGTCCAGTAAGGCTCTCTCGATCCCTGCACTGACCCTTAGCGACCCAGCTGTCCAGTAAGGCTACCTGATCCCTGCACTGACCCTTAGAGACCCAGCTGTCCAGTAAGGCTCCCTGATCCCTGCATGCCTCCTGACCCCTGAATAAATCCAGAATCTATATTCTGCTTCACACCTTTCAACCTACTTAAACCGTTAAACCTCCCGTGAAACAGTTAAACAGTCTGTTTTAGAATTTGTTCCTCCCCCACAAGACTGGTATTTTTTAAAATTATTTGAAAGCCTTTATTTTTTCTCCTAATATGAAATTGATTTATAATTTTTATTTCAGAATGTTGGGGAGCACATCTATTTTGCTTACATACTTTGTTTTAGTACAAATTGAGTCAAGTTGTATTTTCCTATCACGGACCTGCTCTTGTTACTTTTGGTCTCCTCAGCACCTACCACAGGTTTGTGGTTTGTTCAATGTGTAAAACGAATATTGAATCTAGGGCACCTGCCTCCGAGGCCGCCCTGCTTTTTACTGCCCCATCCTCCCTCCCCGTGTTCTTCCTCTCTGGGCAGGAGGCCTGCGTCCCCTCGCAGGAGTGTGGCTGTGGCGACTGCATCTCAGTGAGCAGCCCGTGGTGGGGGAAGATGGCCCAGCTGTGGGCTTCTGTCCCCCATGTGGACGATGCCCACCCGTCCCCTGCCCATCTTCTCAGGCTGGGCAGACACCCAGCACACGTCTCCCCCTTCATCTCGGAAGCCCAGTTGGCCGTCTGAGACTCCCCCGGCTCGAGGCTGTATTTTTCTACTTGTGTTGTTCTGTCTCTGTCTTCATTTTGTGATTTCTCACCTTGAGGGAAAAAATGAAAGAGCTATTTTTCCCTCTGCCTTGCAGGAGGTAGAGTGGATTCTGCACAGTCTGAAATGATCTTGCCGGGGGCTGAAGTCATTTGCAGTTTCTAACCATCTATCTGGGTGTTCAGAGAGATGGAGGCCTTAGTGTTTCTTTCCCCTGTCAGCAGAACACCATATCTTATTTAGGTTTAGTGGGAGAAGGAGGAAAAAAAAAAGAATAGAAAATGTCAGAAAAGGGGAAGATTTATGTCCATAGATCACTTAAGTGGCATTTTCAAACCCTGACACGCACTTCTTTTAACTACAGTCAAGTACAGTGGAGAAAAAATTCTCTTGACCTCGCTCCAATTTTTCTCTGATAAGAATCCCTCACATTTGCATAATCCTTTTCATTTTTCACAGTGGAGTTGCATCTATTAACTCATCTCTTTCTTTGAAGAACCCAGTGGAATTTGTAGGATAAAAATTATTTCCAAAGTTAGGACCCAAGTCTCAAAGACAGCATGAATGAAAGGGCTGGCCATGGCCCCATTGCCAACGACCATCCTGTGGCCTGGACAGCGATCCTGTGTCATTCACGTCCCCTCCATGCCCCTTATCCCCACACCGATGACCCTTTGAAATGAAGAGGCTACTCAGACTTTATACATTCAAGTCATTTATTTATTTTTTTTATTAAATCATAGCTGTGTACATTAATGCAATCATGAGGTACAATGTGCTGGTTTTATACACCATTTGAAATGTTTTCATCAAACTGGTTAACACAGCCTTCACAGCATTTTCTTAGTTATTGTGTTAAGACATTTATATTCTACACTCAGTAAATTTCACATGTGCCCTTGTGAAATGCACTGTAGGTGTGGTCCCACCAATCACCCTCCCTCCACCCAGCTCCCCCCTCCCCGCCCCCCCCTCCTTTTTCCGTCTTCTTGGGCTATAGTTGGGTTATAGCTTTCATGTGAAAGCAAAACAAGTATAATTAAGTTATTTTTTATTTCTTGATTTTAAAGTTTATAATTTTAAAGCATGTAAGTTCTTTTCTCCTAGAAGATGGTAAGGTCTTTGTAGGAGGGACACAGCTGAATCTGCAAGATGAAGGGCTCTTCATCGTCCCCAGCAGGTCCCGTGTGCTGTTGTCTCTGCAGCTTGCTTTTGCTCAGTGCCTCCTCACTCTTGTAGTCCCAACACATCTTCAGCAAGTGTCTGTGGCACACCTCCCCTCAGTTAGGTGCACACGTCCAAATCCCCCAGAATGTGACGCACTTGTTGTTAAGCTCTGTTGTTATTAAGGGTGGCTGCCCCTACATAGTGCTTCCCCACGGGCTGCACTCCTGTGAGCCGGGAGCCGTCCGATGACCATGGGAAGTAGGTGCTATCATTGCTCCCATTTCATAGACAGGAAATCTGAGGCATTGAGATGTGAAATCACTTGTCCTTCCACTTTTTTGTTATGGTCAATGTGAGGTTACTGGATGAAGAGGTCAGTAGCATTCGAGTGTCTGAGATGGGCTGGCATCACCCTGTCCCCCCAGCCACCCTCCCCACAAACCCTCCTCTGATGCTCTCCTCTTCTTCCTTCAACTTTCAAACTCTGAAATCTCCTGCCTTACTCAACTACCTTCATTTACTCATTAGCTTTTCTTCTTACTTGTTCTATTCTATTTACTGTACATCCACTGTTTGCCAGGCACTATCCCAGGTACCAGGAAGACAGCAATAATGGCTGCACCAGAAAAAGACTTCCAAAAGCGCTTGGAAGGGTGGACTGGGCCCTTGTGTTGGTGCACAACTTCCCAAGGGGAGTACTTCCAAGGTGACCTTAGTTAAGATGACCAGATGTCCTGCTTTTGGTGGGACAGTCCCGATTTGAACAATTTGTCCTGTGTCCCGCAGTGTTTTAAAAAATTCCTGATTTTTGGAAAGAATGCCTGACAACCTAGGGAACAGCAGGAGAATGGGAAGGGAATGGTTTTCGGCTGCTGAAAAGGATTAATGTAACTCCATTTGGGAATGAAGAGGTTAATGTAACTTCATTTGGAAATGAAAAGGCTAATGTAAACTCCCTACCCCCCTCCTGGGCAAGGTATCAGAAGGAGACTGGCTCCCTCCCTTGCTTCTAGGCAAGGACAATTAGCTCAGGTGCCAAACTGTCTGGAACAAACAAGTAGCCCCCTGCCCCAGAGTAAGGTGACCAGACATCTCACTTTCGGTGGGACAGTCCTGATTTTTAACAATTTGTCCCACATCCTGCAGCATTTTAAAAAAGCCCCGATTTTTGGAAAGAATGCGTGACAAGCGAGGGAACATGGGAGAACAGGAAGGGAATATATGGTTTTTGGCTGCCATGTGACTATTTCACTAGGATATGCATTTTATATTATTTTTGTTAATTTTATAATGTTAAACTTTAATA
This sequence comes from Galagoides demidoff, assembly GCA_963574575.1. NCBI lineage: Eukaryota > Metazoa > Chordata > Mammalia > Primates > Galagidae > Galagoides > Galagoides demidoff. Next base: position 4,471 of record CAUYQV010193436.1, on the reverse strand, counting down.
ATAACAAATAATTGTTAAGAACTCATTATTGAGAACTGCTTATCAAAGTTTGCATTGTTGTCAGGCCCCACGCCCCAGGACCCCCTCCCCCCCAGTGGTGTCCTGCTTTACCAATGTTAAAATCTGGTCCCCTTACCTTAGTGGATATTCAGTAATGAAGTATGTGGCACTTTTTCTAGGGTGAGTTCACATACTTAATTGTCAGAGACTCTTGACTAGTTCTGAAAAGTCAAAGAGGAAGAATTTAAGAATCTGTCACTGTGGTTCCATCAGCATACAGCAACTTGCTCCTTTAACTAACCAACTGGACCACCTTTGGGAACAAGTGATTGACCTGTCTGGTCCTGGCTCCATGAAGAGAGCTGCAGAGATGAGCCAGATCTCACCCATGCTCTGAACCCAGGCTCCATGCCAAGCAATCCCATGCAGAGAGAGGGAAGGAGGGAGGGGTGTGTGGGGCCACAGTCAGTGACACACCTCTTTGGGGCAGGACACTATTATTAGAGGGACTCTACCCAGCAAATGCAAGCAGTGTAACTTGGCTCTTTGAACTCTCAATGATTCCCCAACAATAAAAAAAAAAAAAAGAACTTGATTTCTTGCACAGATATCTGGGCAGAGAGTATGTACTGATTAGCCCACACCAGTCTCCCAGTGGGGCTGCTGCCACTTTTAAATAAGTTTAAGTTTAAGTCAATAAATAGGTGTCTTTTTTTTCCATGTGCCCCATACAGGTTTGGTCAACGTCAGTCAGTCTTCTTGAGCCTTTGAATATTTCTTGCAATGGAAATTCAATATCCTAAGAGCTGAGGAGAAAATACCAAACCATCAGGCTGTAGCTGTAATGGTTTGGGAGAAGTGGTCTCCCTGGCAGCATGTGGCCGTGTCTGTAGGCACAGTAGGTTGCCATGGCTGGGAGTTGTTACTGGCATCTCCTGGGTGGAGGTTGAGGACACTGTTAACATTTGAAGGGGGTGCACAGGACAGTTCCTCACCCCCCGCCCAACAAAGAATCATCTAGTCTATGATGGCACTAGTATCAAAGCTGAGAAGTTCTGAGCTACAGCAATATGCCATCTTGAGTCTTTGTATGAGTCACTCTGGGCCATTTTCTCTGCATTCACTTTGAAGCTTTATGAAAAAAACGGGAGCGCTTACATCTGGCCATTCATCAGTTTACTCTATCCTCCCTGGCATCCTGATGTAGGAAAAGCTTGCCAACTCCATTTCTCAGAGGCATCCACCATGGAAGAGACGCCATTGTCCTTGTCAAAACCCCGTCTCTAAATTAATAATTACAATGTGAACTAAAAGCTAATTTTCAGCTCTCCTAACTTGATGTTTCTTTGCCCTGTCTGGCAACTGCAGGCAGCAATCATTGACTTTTTGCCTCCAAGTTACGTCTGAACGGGCTATTTGGTTTTAGGTGCCTGCACTGATTAAACAGGTTATTATTTGTAAAACATGTCAATGGCATACCTCAGAAATAACAAAAAAGGAAAACAACTCACTTTCTGTCTGAGAATCTACTGTGGTTTGTGTGCTCTAAAGTCCCATTTGCATATAATTTGATACTTATCTTGTGGAGCAAAAATGTTAGTCTCATAGAGTAGCAATGATACAGCTGAGGAGTCTGAGCCATCTGCTGAGAAATTCCCTGTCTTCTTCCTTTACCTCTAATTTATTTAGTGTGAATGAGGTAACGCTGCTTTTTGGATGGACGGTGAGTGAACATCACTGGAAAGGTCAGAAGAGCAGACCCCAGGGAGAAGTGGAATGTTCTTCTCTGATGTGAGTGGTAGGTAGCCCATCACCCAGTGGACCTGGAGCATCCTAGTGGGGTTCTTAACCTCAGCAGTGATTTTTCTTAAATTTAGTCATTTCATAGGGTTGGCCTTTCACAATGGAAGAACCAATGTTATGGGTGTGATGGCCCAGACCCAGAAAGGGGCAGTGCCTTGCTCTGTCCTGCAACTAGTCACTGGCAGAGTACAGACTAGAACAGGAGTTCCGTCATTAGATTTTATGTAACTACAGGATGTTAGAGATGGAAGGGTTATATGGAATGTTGAATGCACCTGTAAGTCAGGTACAGGTTAGATGCTGGATGACAGAATAAATGAGAGCCCTTCCCTCTTCTTCTCCCTCTCAGAACCTTCCTGTTGGTGTGTTCAGAACTTACTGCTCCAGCTTCTGGGGCACATTTCATCCTTTTAGTCTGTAACCAAAAGAGAAAACAAAAATGTTTTGTTTTGTTTTGTTTTATCTGCCCTGTAAACACCTCGTGGTAAACAAAAACAATACATTTTAACCACGAGGGAAATCATTCACATCCAGGCCAGTCAATGTGGCAACCAAATCGGTGCCAAGTTCTGGGAGGTAGTCAGTGACGAACATGGCATTGACCCCACTGGACCTACCAAGGGGACAGTGATCTGAAGCTGGACCGAATCTCTGTGTAGCGCAGTGAAGTCACAGGTGGCAAATATGTTCTTCGTGCTATCCGGGTGGCTCTAGAACCTGGGATCGTGCAGTCTGTTGGCTCAGGTCCTTTTGGCCAAATCTTCAGACCAGACAATTTTGTTTTTGGTCAGTCTGGGGCAGGCAACAACTGGGTCGAGGACCCCTACACAGAAGGGGCTGAGCTGGTTGATTCAGTCCTGGATGTGGTGCGGCAGAAGGCAGAGACCTGTGACTGCCTGCAGGGGTTCCTGCTGACCCACTCGCTGGGTGGGGACACAGGCTCTGGAATGGGCATACTGCTTATCAGCAGGATCTGAGAACAGTATCCTGACCGCATCATGAACACCTTCAGTGTGGTGCCCTCACCCAACATGTCTGATACCGTGGTTGAGCCCTACAATGCCACGCTCTCCATCCATCAGTTGGCAGAGGACACTGATGAGACCAACTGCATTTTTAATGGGGCCTTTTATGGCATCTGCTTCCATACCCTGTTCTGTCCACTCCAACTTACAGGGAACTGAACCACCTCATCTCAGCCACCATGGGTGGTGTCACCACTTGCCTCTGTTTCCCTGGTCAGGTCAGTGCTGACCTCTGCAAGCTGGCACTCAACATAGCTTGTAGTCAACATGGTGCCCTTCCTGCATCTCCACTTCTTCATGCCTGGCTCTGCCCCTCTCACCAGCAGTATTAGGCTCTCGCTGTGGCAGAACTCACCCCGCAGGTTTTCTATGCCAAGAACATAATGGCTGTCTGTGACCCCCACCATGGTGGATACCTCCCCATGGCTGCTGCTTCCATGGATGGATGTTCAGGAAGGAGGTAGATGAGCAGGTGCTCAGTGTGCAGAACAAGAATAGCAGCTACTTCAAGGAATGGATCCCCAACAATGTTGAGACAGCTGTCTGCGACATCCCACCTCATGGCCTCAAGATGGCGGTCACCTCACTGGCCACAGCACAGCCATCCAGGAGCTCTTCAAGTGCACCTCAGAGCAGTTCACTGCCATGTTCCACTGGAAGGCCTTCCTCCACTGGCATGCAGGCGAGGGCGTGGACGAGATGGGGTTCACCGAGGCTGAGAGCAACATGAACCACCTCACCTCTGAGTATCAGCAGTACCAGGATGCCACTGCAGAAGAGGAGGAGGATTTTGGTGAAGAGGCTGAAGAAGGGGCCTGAGGCACATCCCCATTACCTCTGGCTTCTCAGTCCCCTTACCCTCCTCCCTCCTTCTGACAGAGAGGCAAGAGAGGGGTGCCTCTCCCTCAGAATATGTGTTGGCTGCCTCTTATCTTTTTTTTCTTTTGGGGACGTCTAGAACAGGTCCTGGCACATAGTAGGCATTCAATAAGCACTTATTTGTTAAATGTCTCCTCTCTCCTTCCACTTTGGGAAACAGATTTCTGCGTTCTAGGTAACCCTGTATTTCCTTTTGGTGCACACTCTTCCCATCTGTCCAGTTAATATTTTCTTTGGTTTGTAAAATAATTCTCCAAGAAGCTGGGTTTCATCCAAATGCCATTTATTTTAGAACCAATCGGATGCTGCAAATGCAGATGATGACATCATCCCATGCCCAGGTAGTGGGGGGGAGGGAGTAGAAAGTAAGAATAGAAGTAACTCCAGGGAAGGAGCTGGGATTTTTGCATCCTAAAATAGTTTTGGAGAGGGAAATCCAGAATATTTAGTGATAACTTCCAGGTATTTTCAGGTTCCATCTCTCTGTTTCAAGGAAGGTATGAACAGTATTATCTTCATTTTCAATCTCTATCCAAGGTCTGTCCTTGGGAGCATTTTTTTCCCCAGTCAAATGGGATCCTCCCCTCTTAGACTTCACTTCACTGTACATTGGATTCCTTCCCTTCCCCTGATAGGAGAAGGGGATGAGGAGGGGAGAGAGACCAGTCTCTGTCCCTAAACTTCCAAAAATGCCGGCTCGGCGCCTGTGGCTCAATCGGCTAAGGCGCCAGCCACATACACCTAAGGTGGTGGGTTCGAATCCT